>JAWPHD010019327.1:0-36186 GCA_037043455.1 Cyrtodaria siliqua
GTGTCTTGATACAGGTTTGCTGCAATAATTATAACAATAGTCATATTAACAATCATAACAACAAGCCAGATAATATTGTACATATTCTATACGTATTACTATTATGAATAATAATCATATGTACTATCAGATCGCGCAAAAATCTAAGTAATCTCTGTTTATCCTATTTTCCCGTACACGTATTACGTCCCTTGGCAACGAAATGTCAACAAGTATCATTCTGCGTGCCATAGAGTGCCCGTTTCATTTCTGACTTGTGCATATCTGTTGAAAGTACGTATACATATGAAAAACTTACGGTGGAACGTATTGTTGGCTTGTCATGGCTTGTACATGCAACTTCTGGGCTCACTTGAGAAGCGATTAACGTTGTGTCTTGATACAGGTTTGCTGCAATAATTATAACAATAGCAATATTAACAATCATAACAACAAGCCAGATAATATTGTACATATTCTATACCTATTACTATTATGAATAATAATCATATGTACTATCAGATCGCGTAAAAATCTAAGTTATCTCTGTTTATCCTATTTTCCCGTACACGTATTACGTCCCTTGGCAATGAAATGTCAACAAGTATCATTCTGCGTGCCATAGAGTGCACGTTTCATTTCTGATGTGTGCATATCTGTTGAAAGTGCGTATACATATGAAAAACTTACGGTGGAACGCATTGTTGGCTTGTCATGGCTTGTACATGCAACTTCTGGGCTCACTTGAAAAGCGATTAACGTTGTGTCTTGATACAGGTTTGCTGCAATAATTATAACAATAGTCATATTAACAATCATAACAACAAGCCAGATAATATTGTACATATTCTATACGTATTACTATTATGAATAATAATCATATGTACTATCAGATCGCGTAAAAATCTAAGTTATCTCTGTTTATCCTATTTTCCCGTACACGTATTACGTCCCTTGGCAATGAAATGTCAACAAGTATCATTCTGCGTGCCATAGAGTGCCCGTTTCATTTCTGACTTGTGCATATCTGTTGAAAGTACGTATACATATGAAAAACTTACGGTGGAACGTATTGTTGGCTTGTCATGGCTTGTACATGCAACTTCTGGGCTCACTTGAAAAGCGATTAACGTTGTGTCTTGATACAGGTTTGCTGCAATAATTATAACAATAGCAATATTAACAATCATAACAACAAGCCAGATAATATTGTACATATTCTATACGTATTACTATTATGAATAATAATCATATGTACTATCAGATCGCGTAAAAATCTAAGTTATCTCTGTTTATCCTATTTTCCCGTACACGTATTACGTCCCTTGGCAATAAAATGTCAACAAGTATCATTCTGCGTGCCATAGAGTGCCCGTTTCATTTCTGACTTGTGCATATCTGTTGAAAGTACGTATACATATGAAAAACTTACGGTGGAACGCATTGTTGGCTTGTCATGGCTTGTACATGCAACTTCTGGGCTCACTTGAAAAGCGATTAACGTTGTGTCTTGATACAGGTTTGCTGCAATAATTATAACAATAGTCATATTAACAATCATAACAACATGCCAGATAATATTGTACATATTCTATACGTATTACTATTATGAATAATAATCATATGTACTATCAGATCGCGTAAAAATCTAAGTTATCTCTGTTTATCCTATTTTCCCGTACACGTATTACGTCCCTTGGCCATGAAATGTCAACAAGTATCATTCTGCGTGCCATAGAGTGCCCGTTTCATTTCTGACTTGTGCATATCTGTTGAAAGTACGTATACATATGAAAAACTTACGGTGGAACGTATTGTTGGCTTGTCATGGCTTGTACATGCAACTTCTGGGCTCACTTGAGAAGCGATTAACGTTGTGTCTTGATACAGGTTTGCTGCAATAATTATAACAATAGCAATATTAACAATCATAACAACAAGCCAGATAATATTGTACATATTCTATACCTATTACTATTATGAATAATAATCATATGTACTATCAGATCGCGTAAAAATCTAAGTTATCTCTGTTTATCCTATTTTCCCGTACACGTATTACGTCCCTTGGCAATGAAATGTCAACAAGTATCATTCTGCGTGCCATAGAGTGCACGTTTCATTTCTGATGTGTGCATATCTGTTGAAAGTGCGTATACATATGAAAAACTTACGGTGGAACGCATTGTTGGCTTGTCATGGCTTGTACATGCAACTTCTGGGCTCACTTGAAAAGCGATTAACGTTGTGTCTTGATACAGGTTTGCTGCAATAATTATAACAATAGTCATATTAACAATCATAACAACAAGCCAGATAATATTGTACATATTCTATACGTATTACTATTATGAATAATAATCATATGTACTATCAGATCGCGTAAAAATCTAAGTTATCTCTGTTTATCCTATTTTCCCGTACACGTATTACGTCCCTTGGCAATGAAATGTCAACAAGTATCATTCTGCGTGCCATAGAGTGCCCGTTTCATTTCTGACTTGTGCATATCTGTTGAAAGTACGTATACATATGAAAAACTTACGGTGGAACGTATTGTTGGCTTGTCATGGCTTGTACATGCAACTTCTGGGCTCACTTGAAAAGCGATTAACGTTGTGTCTTGATACAGGTTTGCTGCAATAATTATAACAATAGCAATATTAACAATCATAACAACAAGCCAGATAATATTGTACATATTCTATACGTATTACTATTATGAATAATAATCATATGTACTATCAGATCGCGTAAAAATCTAAGTTATCTCTGTTTATCCTATTTTCCCGTACACGTATTACGTCCCTTGGCAATAAAATGTCAACAAGTATCATTCTGCGTGCCATAGAGTGCCCGTTTCATTTCTGACTTGTGCATATCTGTTGAAAGTACGTATACATATGAAAAACTTACGGTGGAACGCATTGTTGGCTTGTCATGGCTTGTACATGCAACTTCTGGGCTCACTTGAAAAGCGATTAACGTTGTGTCTTGATACAGGTTTGCTGCAATAATTATAACAATAGTCATATTAACAATCATAACAACATGCCAGATAATATTGTACATATTCTATACGTATTACTATTATGAATAATAATCATATGTACTATCAGATCGCGTAAAAATCTAAGTTATCTCTGTTTATCCTATTTTCCCGTACACGTATTACGTCCCTTGGCCATGAAATGTCAACAAGTATCATTCTGCGTGCCATAGAGTGCCCGTTTCATTTCTGACTTGTGCATATCTGTTGAAAGTACGTATACATATGAAAAACTTACGGTGGAACGTATTGTTGGCTTGTCATGGCTTGTACATGCAACTTCTGGGCTCACTTGAGAAGCGATTAACGTTGTGTCTTGATACAGGTTTGCTGCAATAATTATAACAATAGCAATATTAACAATCATAACAACAAGCCAGATAATATTGTACATATTCTATACCTATTACTATTATGAATAATAATCATATGTACTATCAGATCGCGTAAAAATCTAAGTTATCTCTGTTTATCCTATTTTCCCGTACACGTATTACGTCCCTTGGCAATGAAATGTCAACAAGTATCATTCTGCGTGCCATAGAGTGCACGTTTCATTTCTGATGTGTGCATATCTGTTGAAAGTGCGTATACATATGAAAAACTTACGGTGGAACGCATTGTTGGCTTGTCATGGCTTGTACATGCAACTTCTGGGCTCACTTGAAAAGCGATTAACGTTGTGTCTTGATACAGGTTTGCTGCAATAATTATAACAATAGTCATATTAACAATCATAACAACAAGCCAGATAATATTGTACATATTCTATACGTATTACTATTATGAATAATAATCATATGTACTATCAGATCGCGTAAAAATCTAAGTTATCTCTGTTTATCCTATTTTCCCGTACACGTATTACGTCCCTTGGCAATGAAATGTCAACAAGTATCATTCTGCGTGCCATAGAGTGCCCGTTTCATTTCTGACTTGTGCATATCTGTTGAAAGTACGTATACATATGAAAAACTTACGGTGGAACGTATTGTTGGCTTGTCATGGCTTGTACATGCAACTTCTGGGCTCACTTGAAAAGCGATTAACGTTGTGTCTTGATACAGGTTTGCTGCAATAATTATAACAATAGCAATATTAACAATCATAACAACAAGCCAGATAATATTGTACATATTCTATACGTATTACTATTATGAATAATAATCATATGTACTATCAGATCGCGTAAAAATCTAAGTTATCTCTGTTTATCCTATTTTCCCGTACACGTATTACGTCCCTTGGCAATGAAATGTCAACAAGTATCATTCTGCGTGCCATAGAGTGCCCGTTTCATTTCTGACTTGTGCATATCTGTTGAAAGTACGTATACATATGAAAAACTTACGGTGGAACGCATTGTTGGCTTGTCATGGCTTGTACATGCAACTTCTGGGCTCACTTGAAAAGCGATTAACGTTGTGTCTTGATACAGGTTTGCTGCAATAATTATAACAATAGTCATATTAACAATCATAACAACAAGCCAGATAATATTGTACATATTCTATACGTATTACTATTATGAATAATAATCATATGTACTATCAGATCGCGTAAAAATCTAAGTTATCTCTGTTTATCCTATTTTCCCGTACACGTATTACGTCCCTTGGCAATGAAATGTCAACAATTATCATTCTGCATGCCATAGAGTGCCCGTTTCATTTCTGACTTGTGCATATCTGTTGAAAGTACGTATACATATGAAAAACTTACGGTGGAACGCATTGTTGGCTTGTCATGGCTTGTACATGCAACTTCTGGGCTCACTTGAGAAGCGATTAACGTTGTGTCTTGATACAGGTTTGCTGCAATAATTATAACAATAGCAATATTAACAATCATAACAACAAGCCAGATAATATTGTACATATTCTATACGTATTACTATTATGAATAATAATCATATGTACTATCAGATCGCGTAAAAATCTAAGTTATCTCTGTTTATCCTATTTTCCCGTACACGTATTACGTCCCTTGGCAATGCAATGTCAACAAGTATCATTCTGCGTGCCATAGAGTGCCCGTTTCATTTCTGATGTGTGCATATCTGTTGAAAGTGCGTATACATATGAAAAACTTACGGTGGAACGCATTGTTGGCTTGTCATGGCTTGTACATGCAACTTCTGGGCTCACTTGAAAAGCGATTAACGTTGTGTCTTGATACAGGTTTGCTGCAATAATTATAACAATAGTCATATTAACAATCATAACAACAAGCCAGATAATATTGTACATATTCTATACGTATTACTATTATGAATAATAATCATATGTACTATCAGATCGCGTAAAAATCTAAGTTATCTCTGTTTATTCATTTTTCCCGTACACGTATTACGTCCCTTGGCAATGAAATGTCAACAAGTATCATTCTGCGTGCCATAGAGTGCCCGTTTCATTTCTGACTTGTGCATATCTGTTGAAAGTACGTATACATATGAAAAACTTACGGTGGAACGCATTGTTGGCTTGTCATGGCTTGTACATGCAACTTCTGGGCTCACTTGAAAAGCGATTAACGTTGTGTCTTGATACAGGTTTGCTGCAATAATTATAACAATAGTCATATTAACAATCATAACAACAAGCCAGATAATATTGTACATATTCTATACGTATTACTATTATGAATAATAATCATATGTACTATCAGATCGCGTAAAAATCTAAGTTATCTCTGTTTATCCTATTTTCCCGTACACGTATTACGTCCCTTGGCAATGAAATGTCAACAAGTATCATTCTGCGTGCCATAGAGTGCCCGTTTCATTTCTGACTTGTGCATATCTGTTGAAAGTACGTATACATATGAAAAACTTACGGTGGAACGCATTGTTGGCTTGTCATGGCTTGTACATGCAACTTCTGGGCTCACTTGAAAAGCGATTAACGTTGTGTCTTGATACAGGTTTGCTGCAATAATTATAACAATAGCAATATTAACAATCATAACAACAAGCCAGATAATATTGTACATATTCTATACGTATTACTATTATGAATAATAATCATATGTACTATCAGATCGCGTAAAAATCTAAGTTATCTCTGTTTATCCTATTTTCCCGTACACGTATTACGTCCCTTGGCAATGAAATGTCAACAAGTATCATTCTGCGTGCCATAGAGTGCCCGTTTCATTTCTGATGTGTGCATATCTGTTGAAAGTGCGTATACATATGAAAAACTTACGGTGGAACGCATTGTTGGCTTGTCATGGCTTGTACATGCAACTTCTGGGCTCACTTGAAAAGCGATTAACGTTGTGTCTTGATACAGGTTTGCTGCAATAATTATAACAATAGTCATATTAACAATCATAACAACAAGCCAGATAATATTGTACATATTCTATAAGTATTACTATTATGAATAATAATCATATGTACTATCAGATCGCGTAAAAATCTAAGTTATCTCTGTTTATCCTATTTTCCCGTACACGTATTACGTCCCTTGGCAATGAAATGTCAACAAGTATCATTCTGCGTGCCATAGAGTGCCCGTTTCATTTCTGACTTGTGCATATCTGTTGAAAGTACGTATACATATGAAAAACTTACGGTGGAACGCATTGTTGGCTTGTCATGGCTTGTACATGCAACTTCTGGCTCACTTGAGAAGCGATTAACGTTGTGTCTTGATACAGGTTTGCTGCAATAATTATAACAATAGCAATATTAGCAATCATAACAACAAGCCAGATAATATTGTACATATTCTATACGTATTACTATTATGAATAATAATCATATGTACTATCAGATCGCGTAAAAATCTAATTTATCTCTGTTTATCCTATTTTCCCGTACACGTATTACGTCCCTTGGCAATGAAATGTCAACAAGTATCATTCTGCGTGCCATAGAGTGCACGTTTCATTTCTGATGTGTGCATATCTGTTGAAAGTGCGTATACATATGAAAAACTTACGGTGGAACGCATTGTTGGCTTGTCATGGCTTGTACATGCAACTTCTGGGCTCACTTGAAAAGCGATTAACGTTGTGTCTTGATACAGGTTTGCTGCAATAATTATAACAATAGTCATATTAACAATCATAACAACAAGCCAGATAATATTGTACATATTCTATACGTATTACTATTATGAATAATAATCATATGTACTATCAGATCGCGTAAAATTCTAAGTTATCTCTGTTTATCCTATTTTCCTGTACACGTATTACGTCCCTTGGCAATGAAATGTCAACAAGTATCATTCTGCGTGCCATAGAGTGCCCGTTTCATTTCTGACTTGTGCATATCTGTTGAAAGTACGTATACATATGAAAAACTTACGGTGGAACGCATTGTTGGCTTGTCATGGCTTGTACATGCAACTTCTGGGCTCACTTGAAAAGCGATTAACGTTGTGTCTTGATACAGGTTTGCTGCAATAATTATAACAATAGCAATATTAACAATCATAACAACAAGCCAGATAATATTGTACATATTCTATACGTATTACTATTATGAATAATAATCATATGTACTATCAGATCGCGTAAAAATCTAAGTTATCTCTGTTTATCCTATTTTCCCGTACACGTATTACGTCCCTTGGCAATGAAATGTCAACAAGTATCATTCTGCGTGCCATAGAGTGCCCGTTTCATTTCTGATGTGTGCATATCTGTTGAAAGTGCGTATACATATGAAAAACTTACGGTGGAACGCATTGTTGGCTTGTCATGGCTTGTACATGCAACTTCTGGGCTCACTTGAAAAGCGATTAACGTTGTGTCTTGATACAGGTTTGCTGCAATAATTATAACAATAGCAATATTAACAATCATAACAACAAGCCAGATAATATTGTACATATTCTATACGTATTACTATTATGAATAATAATCATATGTACTATCAGATCGCGTAAAAATCTAAGTTATCTCTGTTTATCCTATTTTCCCGTACACGTATTACGTCCCTTGGCAATGAAATGTCAACAAGTATCATTCTGCGTGCCATAGAGTGCCCGTTTCATTTCTGATGTGTGCATATCTGTTGAAAGTGCGTATACATATGAAAAACTTACGGTGGAACGCATTGTTGGCTTGTCATGGCTTGTACATGCAACTTCTGGGCTCACTTGAAAAGCGATTAACGTTGTGTCTTGATACAGGTTTGCTGCAATAATTATAACAATAGTCATATTAACAATCATAACAACAAGCCAGATAATATTGTACATATTCTATACGTATTACTATTATGAATAATAATCATATGTACTATCAGATCGCGTAAAAATCTAAGTTATCTCTGTTTATCCTATTTTCCCGTACACGTATTACGTCCTTTGGCAATGAAATGTCAACAAGTATCATTCTGCGTGCCATAGAGTGCCCGTTTCATTTCTGACTTGTGCATATCTGTTGAAAGTACGTATACATATGAAAAACTTACGGTGGAACGCATTGTTGGCTTGTCATGGCTTGTACATGCAACTTCTGGGCTCACTTGAGAAGCGATTAACGTTGTGTCTTGATACAGGTTTGCTGCAATAATTATAACAATAGCAATATTAACAATCATAACAACAAGCCAGATAATATTGTACATATTCTATACGTATTACTATTATGAATAATAATCATATGTACTATCAGATCGCGTAAAAATCTAAGTTATCTCTGTTTATCCTATTTTCCCGTACACGTATTACGTCCCTTGGCAATGAAATGTCAACAAGTATCATTCTGCGTGCCATAGAGTGCCCGTTTCATTTCTGATGTGTGCATATCTGTTGAAAGTGCGTATACATATGAAAAACTTACGGTGGAACGCATTGTTGGCTTGTCATGGCTTGTACATGCAACTTCTGGGCTCACTTGAAAAGCGATTAACGTTGTGTCTTGATACAGGTTTGCTGCAATAATTATAACAATAGTCATATTAACAATCATAACAACAAGCCAGATAATATTGTACATATACTATACGTATTACTATTATGAATAATAATCATATGTACTATCAGATCGCGTAAAAATCTAAGTTATCTCTGTTTATCCTATTTTCCCGTACACGTATTACGTCCCTTGGCAATGAAATGTCAACAAGTATCATTCTGCGTGCCATAGAGTGCCCGTTTCATTTCTGACTTGTGCATATCTGTTGAAAGTACGTATACATATGAAAAACTTACGGTGGAACGCATTGTTGGCTTGTCATGGCTTGTACATGCAACTTCTGGGCTCACTTGAAAAGCGATTAACGTTGTGTCTTGATACAGGTTTGCTGCAATAATTATAACACTAGTCATATTAACAATCATAACAACAAGCCAGATAATATTGTACATATTCTATACGTATTACTATTATGAATAATAATCATATGTACTATCAGATCGCGTAAAAATCTAAGTTATCTCTGTTTATCCTATTTTCCCGTACACGTATTACGTCCCTTGGCAATGAAATGTCAACAAGTATCATTCTGCGTGCCATAGAGTGCCCGTTTCATTTCTTACTTGTTCATATCTGTTGAAAGTACGTATACATATGAAAAACTTACGGTGGAACGCATTGTTGGCTTGTCATGGCTTGTACATGCAACTTCTGGGCTCACTTGAAAAGCGATTAACGTTGTGTCTTGATACAGGTTTGCTGCAATAATTATAACACTAGTCATATTAACAATCATAACAACAAGCCAGATAATATTGTACAATATTCTATACGTATTACTATTATGAATAATAATCATATGTACTATCAGATCGCGTAAAAATCTAAGTTATCTCTGTTTATCCTATTTTCCCGTACACGTATTACGTCCCTTGGCAATGAAATGTCAACAAGTATCATTCTGCGTGCCATAGAGTGCCCGTTTCATTTCTGACTTGTGCATATCTGTTGAAAGTACGTATACATATGAAAAACTTACGGTGGAACGCATTGTTGGCTTGTCATGGCTTGTACATGCAACTTCTGGGCTCACTTGAGAAGCGATTAACGTTGTGTCTTGATACAGGTTTGCTGCAATAATTATAACAATAGCAATATTAACAATCATAACAACAAGCCAGATAATATTGTACATATTCTATACGTATTACTATTATGAATAATAATCATATGTACTATCAGATCGCGTAAAAATCTAAGTTATCTCTGTTTATCCTATTTTCCCGTACACGTATTACGTCCCTTGGCAATGAAATGTCAACAAGTATCATTCTGCGTGCCATAGAGTGCACGTTTCATTTCTGATGTGTGCATATCTGTTGAAAGTGGGTATACATATGAAAAACTTACGGTGGAACGCATTGTTGGCTTGTCATGGCTTGTACATGCAACTTCTGGGCTCACTTGAAAAGCGATTAACGTTGTGTCTTGATACAGGTTTGCTGCAATAATTATAACAATAGTCATATTAACAATCATAACAACAAGCCAGATAATATTGTACATATTATATACGTATTACTATTATGAATAATAATCATATGTACTATCAGATCGCGTAAAAATCTAAGTTATCTCTGTTTATCCTATTTTCCCGTACACGTATTACGTCCCTTGGCAATGAAATGTCAACAAGTATCATTCTGCGTGCCATAGAGTGCCCGTTTCATTTCTGACTTGTGCATATCTGTTGAAAGTACGTATACATATGAAAAACTTACGGTGGAACGCATTGTTGGCTTGTCATGGCTTGTACATGCAACTTCTGGGCTCACTTGAGAAGCGATTAACGTTGTGTCTTGATACAGGTTTGCTGCAATAATTATAACAATAGCAATATTAACAATCATAACAACAAGCCAGATAATATTGTACATATTCTATACGTATTACTATTATGAATAATAATCATATGTACTATCAGATCGCGTAAAAATCTAAGTTATCTCTGTTTATCCTATTTTCCCGTACACGTATTACGTCCCTTGGCAATGAAATGTCAACAAGTATCATTCTGCGTGCCATAGAGTGCACGTTTCATTTCTGATGTGTGCATATCTGTTGAAAGTGCGTATACATATGAAAAACTTACGGTGGAACGCATTGTTGGCTTGTCATGGCTTGTACATGCAACTTCTGGGCTCACTTGAAAAGCGATTAACGTTGTGTCTTGATACAGGTTTGCTGCAATAATTATAACAATAGTCATATTAACAATCATAACAACAAGCCAGATAATATTGTACATATTCTATACGTATTACTATTATGAATAATAATCATATGTACTATCAGATCGCATAAAAATCTAAGTTATCTCTGTTTATCCTATTTTCCCGTACACGTATTACGTCCCTTGGCAATGAAATGTCAACAAGTATCATTCTGCGTGCCATAGAGTGCCCGTTTCATTTCTTACTTGTTCATATCTGTTGAAAGTACGTATACATATGAAAAACTTACGGTGGAACGCATTGTTGGCTTGTCATGGCTTGTACATGCAACTTCTGGGCTCACTTGAAAAGCGATTAACGTTGTGTCTTGATACAGGTTTGCTGCAATAATTATAACAATAGTCATATTAACAATCATAACAACAAGCCAGATAATATTGTACAATATTCTATACGTATTACTATTATGAATAATAATCATATGTACTATCAGATCGCGTAAAAATCTAAGTTATCTCTGTTTATCCTATTTTCCCGTACACGTATTACGTCCCTTGGCAATGAAATGTCAACAAGTATCATTCTGCGTGCCATAGAGTGCCCGTTTCATTTCTGACTTGTGCATATCTGTTGAAAGTACGTATACATATGAAAAACTTACGGTGGAACGCATTGTTGGCTTGTCATGGCTTGTACATGCAACTTCTGGGCTCACTTGAGAAGCGATTAACGTTGTGTCTTGATACAGGTTTGCTGCAATAATTATAACAATAGCAATATTAACAATCATAACAACAAGCCAGATAATATTGTACATATTCTATACGTATTACTATTATGAATAATAATCATATGTACTATCAGATCGCGTAAAAATCTAAGTTATCTCTGTTTATCCTATTTTCCCGTACACGTATTACGTCCCTTGGCAATGAAATGTCAACAAGTATCATTCTGCGTGCCATAGAGTGCACGTTTCATTTCTGATGTGTGCATATCTGTTGAAAGTGCGTATACATATGAAAAACTTACGGTGGAACGCATTGTTGGCTTGTCATGGCTTGTACATGCAACTTCTGGGCTCACTTGAAAAGCGATTAACGTTGTGTCTTGATACAGGTTTGCTGCAATAATTATAACAATAGTCATATTAACAATCATAACAACAAGCCAGATAATATTGTACATATTATATACGTATTACTATTATGAATAATAATCATATGTACTATCAGATCGCGTAAAAATCTAAGTTATCTCTGTTTATCCTATTTTCCCGTACACGTATTACGTCCCTTGGCAATGAAATGTCAACAAGTATCATTCTGCGTGCCATAGAGTGCCCGTTTCATTTCTGACTTGTGCATATCTGTTGAAAGTACGTATACATATGAAAAACTTACGGTGGAACGCATTGTTGGCTTGTCATGGCTTGTACATGCAACTTCTGGGCTCACTTGAGAAGCGATTAACGTTGTGTCTTGATACAGGTTTGCTGCAATAATTATAACAATAGCAATATTAGCAATCATAACAACAAGCCAGATAATATTGTACATATTCTATACGTATTACTATTATGAATAATAATCATATGTACTATCAGATCGCGTAAAAATCTAAGTTATCTCTGTTTATCATATTTTCCCGTACACGTATTACGTCCCTTGGCAATGCAATGTCAACAAGTATCATTCTGCGTGCCATAGAGTGCCCGTTTCATTTCTGATGTGTGCATATCTGTTGAAAGTGCGTATACATATGAAAAACTTACGGTGGAACGCATTGTTGGCTTGTCATGGCTTGTACATGCAACTTCTGGGCTCACTTGAAAAGCGATTAACGTTGTGTCTTGATACAGGTTTGCTGCAATAATTATAACAATAGTCATATTAACAATCATAACAACAAGCCAGATAATATTGTACATATTCTATACGTATTACTATTATGAATAATAATCATATGTACTATCAGATCGCGTAAAAATCTAAGTTATCTCTGTTTATCCTATTTACCCGTACACGTATTACGTCCCTTGGCAATGAAATGTCAACAAGTATCATTCTGCGTGCCATAGAGTGCCCGTTTCATTTCTGACTTGTGCATATCTGTTGAAAGTACGTATACATATGAAAAACTTACGGTGGAACGCATTGTTGGCTTGTCATGGCTTGTACATGCAACTTCTGGGCTCACTTGAGAAGCGATTAACGTTGTGTCTTGATACAGGTTTGCAGCAATAATTATAACAATAGCAATATTAACAATCATAACAACAAGCCAGATAATATTGTACATATTCTATACGTATTACTATTATGAATAATAATCATATGTACTATCAGATCGCGTAAAAATCTAAGTTATCTCTGTTTATCCTATTTTCCCGTACACGTATTACGTCCCTTGGCAATGAAATGTCAACAAGTATCATTCTGCGTGCCATAGAGTGCACGTTTCATTTCTGATGTGTGCATATCTGTTGAAAGTGCGTATACATATGAAAAACTTACGGTGGAACGCATTGTTGGCTTGTCATGGCTTGTACATGCAACTTCTGGGCTCACTTGAAAAGCGATTAACGTTGTGTCTTGATACAGGTTTGCTGCAATAATTATAACAATAGTCATATTAACAATCATAACAACAAGCCAGATAATATTGTACATATTCTATACGTATTACTATTATGAATAATAATCATATGTACTATCAGATCGCGTAAAAATCTAAGTTATCTCTGTTTATCCTATTTTCCCGTACACGTATTACGTCCTTGGCAATGAAATGTCAACAAGTATCATTCTGCGTGCCATAGAGTGCCCGTTTCTTTTCTGACTTGTGCATATCTGTTGAAAGTACGTATACATATGAAAAACTTACGGTGGAACGCATTGTTGGCTTGTCATGGCTTGTACATGCAACTTCTGGGCTCACTTGAAAAGCGATTAACGTTGTGTCTTGATACAGGTTTGCTGCAATAATTATAACAATAGCAATATTAACAATCATAACAACAAGCCAGATAATATTGTACATATTCTATACGTATTACTATTATGAATAATAATCATATGTACTATCAGATCGCGTAAAAATCTAAGTTATCTCTGTTTATCCTATTTTCCCGTACACGTATTACGTCCCTTGGCAATGAAATGTCAACAAGTATCATTCTGCGTGCCATAGAGTGCCCGTTTCATTTCTGATGTGTGCATATCTGTTGAAAGTGCGTATACATATGAAAAACTTACGGTGGAACGCATTGTTGGCTTGTCATGGCTTGTACATGCAACTTCTGGGCTCACTTGAAAAGCGATTAACGTTGTGTCTTGATACAGGTTTGCTGCAATAATTATAACAATAGTCATATTAACAATCATAACAACAAGCCAGATAATATTGTACATATTCTATACGTATTACTATTATGAATAATAATCATATGTACTATCAGATCGCGTAAAAATCTAAGTTATCTCTGTTTATCCTATTTTCCCGTACACGTATTACGTCCTTTGGCAATGAAATGTCAACAAGTATCATTCTGCGTGCCATAGAGTGCCCGTTTCATTTCTGACTTGTGCATATCTGTTGAAAGTACGTATACATATGAAAAACTTACGGTGGAACGCATTGTTGGCTTGTCATGGCTTGTACATGCAACTTCTGGGCTCACTTGAGAAGCGATTAACGTTGTGTCTTGATACAGGTTTGCTGCAATAATTATAACAATAGCAATATTAACAATCATAACAACAAGCCAGATAATATTGTACATATTATATACGTATTACTATTATGAATAATAATCATATGTACTATCAGATCGCGTAAAAATCTAAGTTATCTCTGTTTATCATATTTTCCCGTACACGTATTACGTCCGTTGGCAATGAAATGTCAACAAGTATCATTCTGCGTGCCATAGAGTGCCCGTTTCATTTCTGATGTGTGCATATCTGTTGAAAGTGCGTATACATATGAAAAACTTACGGTGGAACGCATTGTTGGCTTGTCATGGCTTGTACATGCAACTTCTGGGCTCACTTGAAAAGCGATTAACGTTGTGTCTTGATACAGGTTTGCTGCAATAATTATAACAATAGTCATATTAACAATCATAACAACAAGCCAGATAATATTGTACATATTCTATACGTATTACTATTATGAATAATAATCATATGTACTATCAGATCGCGTAAAATTCTAAGTTATCTCTGTTTATCCTATTTTCCCGTACACGTATTACGTCCCTTGGCAATGAAATGTCAACAAGTATCATTCTGCGTGCCATAGAGTGCCCGTTTCATTTCTGACTTGTGCATATCTGTTGAAAGTACGTATACATATGAAAAACTTACGGTGGAACGCATTGTTGGCTTGTCATGGCTTGTACATGCAACTTCTGGGCTCACTTGAAAAGCGATTAACGTTGTGTCTTGATACAGGTTTGCTGCAATAATTATAACAATAGCAATATTAACAATCATAACAACAAGCCAGATAATATTGTACATATTCTATACGTATTACTATTATGAATAATAATCATATGTACTATCAGATCGCGTAAAAATCTAAGTTATCTCTGTTTATCCTATTTTCCCGTACACGTATTACGTCCCTTGGCAATGAAATGTCAACAAGTATCATTCTGCGTGCCATAGAGTGCCCGTTTCATTTCTGATGTGTGCATATCTGTTGAAAGTGCGTATACATATGAAAAACTTACGGTGGAACGCATTGTTGGCTTGTCATGGCTTGTACATGCAACTTCTGGGCTCACTTGAAAAGCGATTAACGTTGTGTCTTGATACAGGTTTGCTGCAATAATTATAACAATAGCAATATTAACAATCATAACAACAAGCCAGATAATATTGTACATATTCTATACGTATTACTATTATGAATAATAATCATATGTACTATCAGATCGCGTAAAAATCTAAGTTATCTCTGTTTATCCTATTTTCCCGTACACGTATTACGTCCCTTGGCAATGAAATGTCAACAAGTATCATTCTGCGTGCCATAGAGTGCCCGTTTCATTTCTGATGTGTGCATATCTGTTGAAAGTGCGTATACATATGAAAAACTTACGGTGGAACGCATTGTTGGCTTGTCATGGCTTGTACATGCAACTTCTGGGATCACTTGAAAAGCGATTAACGTTGTGTCTTGATACAGGTTTGCTGCAATAATTATAACAATAGTCATATTAACAATCATAACAACAAGCCAGATAATATTGTACATATTCTATACGTATTACTATTATGAATAATAATCATATGTACTATCAGATCGCGTAAAAATCTAAGTTATCTCTGTTTATCCTATTTTCCCGTACACGTATTACGTCCTTTGGCAATGAAATGTCAACAAGTATCATTCTGCGTGCCATAGAGTGCCCGTTTCATTTCTGACTTGTGCATATCTGTTGAAAGTACGTATACATATGAAAAACTTACGGTGGAACGCATTGTTGGCTTGTCATGGCTTGTACATGCAACTTCTGGGCTCACTTGAGAAGCGATTAACGTTGTGTCTTGATACAGGTTTGCTGCAATAATTATAACAATAGCAATATTAACAATCATAACAACAAGCCAGATAATATTGTACATATTCTATACGTATTACTATTATGAATAATAATCATATGTACTATCAGATCGCGTAAAAATCTAAGTTATCTCTGTTTATCCTATTTTCCCGTACACGTATTACGTCCCTTGGCAATGAAATGTCAACAAGTATCATTCTGCGTGCCATAGAGTGCCCGTTTCATTTCTGATGTGTGCATATCTGTTGAAAGTGCGTATACATATGAAAAACTTACGGTGGAACGCATTGTTGGCTTGTCATGGCTTGTACATGCAACTTCTGGGCTCACTTGAAAAGCGATTAACGTTGTGTCTTGATACAGGTTTGCTGCAATAATTATAACAATAGTCATATTAACAATCATAACAACAAGCCAGATAATATTGTACATATACTATACGTATTACTATTATGAATAATAATCATATGTACTATCAGATCGCGTAAAAATCTAAGTTATCTCTGTTTATCCTATTTTCCCGTACACGTATTACGTCCCTTGGCAATGAAATGTCAACAAGTATCATTCTGCGTGCCATAGAGTGCCCGTTTCATTTCTGACTTGTGCATATCTGTTGAAAGTACGTATACATATGAAAAACTTACGGTGGAACGCATTGTTGGCTTGTCATGGCTTGTACATGCAACTTCTGGGCTCACTTGAAAAGCGATTAACGTTGTGTCTTGATACAGGTTTGCTGCAATAATTATAACACTAGTCATATTAACAATCATAACAACAAGCCAGATAATATTGTACATATTCTATACGTATTACTATTATGAATAATAATCATATGTACTATCAGATCGCGTAAAAATCTAAGTTATCTCTGTTTATCCTATTTTCCGTACACGTATTACGTCCCTTGGCAATGAAATGTCAACAAGTATCATTCTGCGTGCCATAGAGTGCCCGTTTCATTTCTGACTTGTGCATATCTGTTGAAAGTACGTATACATATGAAAAACTTACGGTGGAACGCATTGTTGGCCTGTCATGGCTTGTACATGCAACTTCTGGGCTCACTTGAAAAGCGATTAACGTTGTGTCTTGATACAGGTTTGCTGCAATAATTATAACACTAGTCATATTAACAATCATAACAACAAGCCAGATAATATTGTACATATTCTATACGTATTACTATTATGAATAATAATCATATGTACTATCAGATCGCGTAAAAATCTAAGTTATCTCTGTTTATCCTATTTTCCCGTACACGTATTACGTCCTTTGGCAATGAAATGTCAACAAGTATCATTCTGCGTGCCATAGAGTGCCCGTTTCATTTCTGACTTGTGCATATCTGTTGAAAGTACGTATACATATGAAAAACTTACGATGGAACGCATTGTTGGCTTGTCATGGCTTGTACATGCAACTTCTGGGCTCACTTGAGAAGCGATTAACGTTGTGTCTTGATACAGGTTTGCTGCAATAATTATAACAATAGCAATATTAACAATCATAACAACAAGCAGATAATATTGTACATATTATATACGTATTACTATTATGAATAATAATCATATGTACTATCAGATCGCGTAAAAATCTAAGTTATCTCTGTTTATCATATTTTCCCGTACACGTATTACGTCCGTTGGCAATGAAATGTCAACAAGTATCATTCTGCGTGCCATAGAGTGCCCGTTTCATTTCTGATGTGTGCATATCTGTTGAAAGTGCGTATACATATGAAAAACTTACGGTGGAACGCATTGTTGGCTTGTCATGGCTTGTACATGCAACTTCTGGGCTCACTTGAAAAGCGATTAACGTTGTGTCTTGATACAGGTTTGCTGCAATAATTATAACAATAGCAATATTAACAATCATAACAACAAGCCAGATAATATTGTACATATTCTATACGTATTACTATTATGAATAATAATCATATGTACTATCAGATCGCGTAAAAATCTAAGTTATCTCTGTTTATCCTATTTTCCCGTACACGTATTACGTCCCTTGGCAATGAAATGTCAACAAGTATCATTCTGCGTGCCATAGAGTGCCCGTTTCATTTCTGATGTGTGCATATCTGTTGAAAGTGCGTATACATATGAAAAACTTACGGTGGAACGCATTGTTGGCTTGTCATGGCTTGTACATGCAACTTCTGGGCTCACTTGAAAAGCGATTAACGTTGTGTCTTGATACAGGTTTGCTGCAATAATTATAACAATAGCAATATTAACAATCATAACAACAAGCCAGATAATATTGTACATATTCTATACGTATTACTATTATGAATAATAATCATATGTACTATCAGATCGCGTAAAAATCTAAGTTATCTCTGTTTATCCTATTTTCCCGTACACGTATTACGTCCCTTGGCAATGAAATGTCAACAAGTATCATTCTGCGTGCCATAGAGTGCCCGTTTCATTTCTGATGTGTGCATATCTGTTGAAAGTGCGTATACATATGAAAAACTTACGGTGGAACGCATTGTTGGCTTGTCATGGCTTGTACATGCAACTTCTGGGCTCACTTGAAAAGCGATTAACGTTGTGTCTTGATACAGGTTTGCTGCAATAATTATAACAATAGTCATATTAACAATCATAACAACAAGCCAGATAATATTGTACATATTCTATACGTATTACTATTATGAATAATAATCATATGTACTATCAGATCGCGTAAAAATCTAAGTTATCTCTGTTTATCCTATTTTCCCGTACACGTATTACGTCCTTTGGCAATGAAATGTCAACAAGTATCATTCTGCGTGCCATAGAGTGCCCGTTTCATTTCTGACTTGTGCATATCTGTTGAAAGTACGTATACATATGAAAAACTTACGGTGGAACGCATTGTTGGCTTGTCATGGCTTGTACATGCAACTTCTGGGCTCACTTGAGAAGCGATTAACGTTGTGTCTTGATACAGGTTTGCTGCAATAATTATAACAATAGCAATATTAACAATCATAACAACAAGCCAGATAATATTGTACATATTCTATACGTATTACTATTATGAATAATAATCATATGTACTATCAGATCGCGTAACAATCTAAGTTATCTCTGTTTATCCTATTTTCCCGTACACGTATTACGTCCCTTGGCAATGAAATGTCAACAAGTATCATTCTGCGTGCCATAGAGTGCCCGTTTCATTTCTGATGTGTGCATATCTGTTGAAAGTGCGTATACATATGAAAAACTTACGGTGGAACGCATTGTTGGCTTGTCATGGCTTGTACATGCAACTTCTGGGCTCACTTGAAAAGCGATTAACGTTGTGTCTTGATACAGGTTTGCTGCAATAATTATAACAATAGTCATATTAACAATCATAACAACAAGCCAGATAATATTGTACATATACTATACGTATTACTATTATGAATAATAATCATATGTACTATCAGATCGCGTAAAAATCTAAGTTATCTCTGTTTATCCTATTTTCCCGTACACGTATTACGTCCCTTGGCAATGAAATGTCAACAAGTATCATTCTGCGTGCCATAGAGTGCCCGTTTCATTTCTGACTTGTGCATATCTGTTGAAAGTACGTATACATATGAAAAACTTACGGTGGAACGCATTGTTGGCTTGTCATGGCTTGTACATGCAACTTCTGGGCTCACTTGAAAAGCGATTAACGTTGTGTCTTGATACAGGTTTGCTGCAATAATTATAACACTAGTCATATTAACAATCATAACAACAAGCCAGATAATATTGTACATATTCTATACGTATTACTATTATGAATAATAATCATATGTACTATCAGATCGCGTAAAAATCTAAGTTATCTCTGTTTATCCTATTTTCCCGTACACGTATTACGTCCCTTGGCAATGAAATGTCAACAAGTATCATTCTGCGTGCCATAGAGTGCCCGTTTCATTTCTGACTTGTGCATATCTGTTGAAAGTACGTATACATATGAAAAACTTACGGTGGAACGCATTGTTGGCCTGTCATGGCTTGTACATGCAACTTCTGGGCTCACTTGAAAAGCGATTAACGTTGTGTCTTGATACAGGTTTGCTGCAATAATTATAACACTAGTCATATTAACAATCATAACAACAAGCCAGATAATATTGTACATATTCTATACGTATTACTATTATGAATAATAATCATATGTACTATCAGATCGCGTAAAAATCTAAGTTATCTCTGTTTATCCTATTTTCCCGTACACGTATTACGTCCCTTGGCAATGAAATGTCAACAAGTATCATTCTGCGTGCCATAGAGTGCCCGTTTCATTTCTGACTTGTGCATATCTGTTGAAAGTACGTATACATATGAAAAACTTACGGTGGAACGCATTGTTGGCCTGTCATGGCTTGTACATGCAACTTCTGGGCTCACTTGAAAAGCGATTAACGTTGTGTCTTGATACAGGTTTGCTGCAATAATTATAACACTAGTCATATTAACAATCATAACAACAAGCCAGATAATATTGTACATATTCTATACGTATTACTATTATGAATAATAATCATATGTACTATCAGATCGCGTAAAAATCTAAGTTATCTCTGTTTATCCTATTTTCCCGTACACGTATTACGTCCTTTGGCAATGAAATGTCAACAAGTATCATTCTGCGTGCCATAGAGTGCCCGTTTCATTTCTGACTTGTGCATATCTGTTGAAAGTACGTATACATATGAAAAACTTACGATGGAACGCATTGTTGGCTTGTCATGGCTTGTACATGCAACTTCTGGGCTCACTTGAGAAGCGATTAACGTTGTGTCTTGATACAGGTTTGCTGCAATAATTATAACAATAGCAATATTAACAATCATAACAACAAGCCAGATAATATTGTACATATTATATACGTATTACTATTATGAATAATAATCATATGTACTATCAGATCGCGTAAAAATCTAAGTTATCTCTGTTTATCATATTTTCCCGTACACGTATTACGTCCGTTGGCAATGAAATGTCAACAAGTATCATTCTGCGTGCCATAGAGTGCCCGTTTCATTTCTGATGTGTGCATATCTGTTGAAAGTGCGTATACATATGAAAAACTTACGGTGGAACGCATTGTTGGCTTGTCATGGCTTGTACATGCAACTTCTGGGCTCACTTGAAAAGCGATTAACGTTGTGTCTTGATACAGGTTTGCTGCAATAATTATAACAATAGCAATATTAACAATCATAACAACAAGCCAGATAATATTGTACATATTCTATACGTATTACTATTATGAATAATAATCATATGTACTATCAGATCGCGTAAAAATCTAAGTTATCTCTGTTTATCCTATTTTCCCGTACACGTATTACGTCCCTTGGCAATGAAATGTCAACAAGTATCATTCTGCGTGCCATAGAGTGCCCGTTTCATTTCTGATGTGTGCATATCTGTTGAAAGTGCGTATACATATGAAAAACTTACGGTGGAACGCATTGTTGGCTTGTCATGGCTTGTACATGCAACTTCTGGGCTCACTTGAAAAGCGATTAACGTTGTGTCTTGATACAGGTTTGCTGCAATAATTATAACAATAGCAATATTAACAATCATAACAACAAGCCAGATAATATTGTACATATTCTATACGTATTACTATTATGAATAATAATCATATGTACTATCAGATCGCGTAAAAATCTAAGTTATCTCTGTTTATCCTATTTTCCCGTACACGTATTACGTCCCTTGGCAATGAAATGTCAACAAGTATCATTCTGCGTGCCATAGAGTGCCCGTTTCATTTCTGATGTGTGCATATCTGTTGAAAGTGCGTATACATATGAAAAACTTACGGTGGAACGCATTGTTGGCTTGTCATGGCTTGTACATGCAACTTCTGGGCTCACTTGAAAAGCGATTAACGTTGTGTCTTGATACAGGTTTGCTGCAATAATTATAACAATAGTCATATTAACAATCATAACAACAAGCCAGATAATATTGTACATATTCTATACGTATTACTATTATGAATAATAATCATATGTACTATCAGATCGCGTAAAAATCTAAGTTATCTCTGTTTATCCTATTTTCCCGTACACGTATTACGTCCTTTGGCAATGAAATGTCAACAAGTATCATTCTGCGTGCCATAGAGTGCCCGTTTCATTTCTGACTTGTGCATATCTGTTGAAAGTACGTATACATATGAAAAACTTACGGTGGAACGCATTGTTGGCTTGTCATGGCTTGTACATGCAACTTCTGGGCTCACTTGAGAAGCGATTAACGTTGTGTCTTGATACAGGTTTGCTGCAATAATTATAACAATAGCAATATTAACAATCATAACAACAAGCCAGATAATATTGTACATATTCTATACGTATTACTATTATGAATAATAATCATATGTACTATCAGATCGCGTAACAATCTAAGTTATCTCTGTTTATCCTATTTTCCCGTACACGTATTACGTCCCTTGGCAATGAAATGTCAACAAGTATCATTCTGCGTGCCATAGAGTGCCCGTTTCATTTCTGATGTGTGCATATCTGTTGAAAGTGCGTATACATATGAAAAACTTACGGTGGAACGCATTGTTGGCTTGTCATGGCTTGTACATGCAACTTCTGGGCTCACTTGAAAAGCGATTAACGTTGTGTCTTGATACAGGTTTGCTGCAATAATTATAACAATAGTCATATTAACAATCATAACAACAAGCCAGATAATATTGTACATATACTATACGTATTACTATTATGAATAATAATCATATGTACTATCAGATCGCGTAAAAATCTAAGTTATCTCTGTTTATCCTATTTTCCCGTACACGTATTACGTCCCTTGGCAATGAAATGTCAACAAGTATCATTCTGCGTGCCATAGAGTGCCCGTTTCATTTCTGACTTGTGCATATCTGTTGAAAGTACGTATACATATGAAAAACTTACGGTGGAACGCATTGTTGGCTTGTCATGGCTTGTACATGCAACTTCTGGGCTCACTTGAAAAGCGATTAACGTTGTGTCTTGATACAGGTTTGCTGCAATAATTATAACACTAGTCATATTAACAATCATAACAACAAGCCAGATAATATTGTACATATTCTATACGTATTACTATTATGAATAATAATCATATGTACTATCAGATCGCGTAAAAATCTAAGTTATCTCTGTTTATCCTATTTTCCCGTACACGTATTACGTCCCTTGGCAATGAAATGTCAACAAGTATCATTCTGCGTGCCATAGAGTGCCCGTTTCATTTCTGACTTGTGCATATCTGTTGAAAGTACGTATACATATGAAAAACTTACGGTGGAACGCATTGTTGGCCTGTCATGGCTTGTACATGCAACTTCTGGGCTCACTTGAAAAGCGATTAACGTTGTGTCTTGATACAGGTTTGCTGCAATAATTATAACACTAGTCATATTAACAATCATAACAACAAGCCAGATAATATTGTACAATATTCTATACGTATTACTATTATGAATAATAATCATATGTACTATCAGATCGCGTAAAAATCTAAGTTATCTCTGTTTATCCTATTTTCCCGTACACGTATTACGTCCCTTGGCAATGATGTCAACAAGTATCATTCTGCGTGCCATAGAGTGCCCGTTTCATTTCTGACTTGTGCATATCTGTTGAAAGTACGTATACATATGAAAAACTTACGGTGGAACGCATTGTTGGCTTGTCATGGCTTGTACATGCAACTTCTGGGCTCACTTGAGAAGCGATTAACGTTGTGTCTTGATACAGGTTTGCTGCAATAATTATAACAATAGCAATATTAACAATCATAACAACAAGCCAGATAATATTGTACATATTCTATACGTATTACTATTATGAATAATAATCATATGTACTATCAGATCGCGTAAAAATCTAAGTTATCTCTGTTTATCCTATTTTCCCGTACACGTATTACGTCCCTTGGCAATGAAATGTCAACAAGTATCATTCTGCGTGCCATAGAGTGCCCGTTTCATTTCTGATGTGTGCATATCTGTTGAAAGTGCGTATACATATGAAAAACTTACGGTGGAACGCATTGTTGGCTTGTCATGGCTTGTACATGCAACTTCTGGGCTCACTTGAAAAGCGATTAACGTTGTGTCTTGATACAGGTTTTGCTGCAATAATTATAACAATAGTCATATTAACAATCATAACAACAAGCCAGATAATATTGTACATATTATATACGTATTACTATTATGAATAATAATCATATGTACTATCAGATCGCGTAAAAATCTAAGTTATCTCTGTTTATCCTATTTTCCCGTACACGTATTACGTCCCTTGGCAATGAAATGTCAACAAGTATCATTCTGCGTGCCATAGAGTGCCCGTTTCATTTCTGACTTGTGCATATCTGTTGAAAGTACGTATACATATGAAAAACTTACGGTGGAACGCATTGTTGGCTTGTCATGGCTTGTACATGCAACTTCTGGGCTCACTTGAGAAGCGATTAACGTTGTGTCTTGATACAGGTTTGCTGCAATAATTATAACAATAGCAATATTAACAATCATAACAACAAGCCAGATAATATTGTACATATTCTATACGTATTACTATTATGAATAATAATCATATGTACTATCAGATCGCGTAAAAATCTAAGTTATCTCTGTTTATCCTATTTTCCCGTACACGTATTACGTCCCTTGGCAATGAAATGTCAACAAGTATCATTCTGCGTGCCATAGAGTGCACGTTTCATTTCTGATGTGTGCATATCTGTTGAAAGTGCGTATACATATGAAAAACTTACGGTGGAACGCATTGTTGGCTTGTCATGGCTTGTACATGCAACTTCTGGGCTCACTTGAAAAGCGATTAACGTTGTGTCTTGATACAGGTTTGCTGCAATAATTATAACAATAGTCATATTAACAATCATAACAACAAGCCAGATAATATTGTACATATTCTATACGTATTACTATTATGAATAATAATCATATGTACTATCAGATCGCATAAAAATCTAAGTTATCTCTGTTTATCCTATTTTCCCGTACACGTATTACGTCCCTTGGCAATGAAATGTCAACAAGTATCATTCTGCGTGCCATAGAGTGCCCGTTTCATTTCTTACTTGTTCATATCTGTTGAAAGTACGTATACATATGAAAAACTTACGGTGGAACGCATTGTTGGCTTGTCTTGGCTTGTACATGCAACTTCTGGGCTCACTTGAAAAGCGATTAACGTTGTGTCTTGATACAGGTTTGCTGCAATAATTATAACACTAGTCATATTAACAATCATAACAACAAGCCAGATAATATTGTACAATATTCTATACGTATTACTATTATGAATAATAATCATATGTACTATCAGATCGCGTAAAAATCTAAGTTATCTCTGTTTATCCTATTTTCCCGTACACGTATTACGTCCCTTGGCAATGAAATGTCAACAAGTATCATTCTGCGTGCCATAGAGTGCCCGTTTCATTTCTGACTTGTGCATATCTGTTGAAAGTACGTATACATATGAAAAACTTACGGTGGAACGCATTGTTGGCTTGTCATGGCTTGTACATGCAACTTCTGGGCTCACTTGAGAAGCGATTAACGTTGTGTCTTGATACAGGTTTGCTGCAATAATTATAACAATAGCAATATTAACAATCATAACAACAAGCCAGATAATATTGTACATATTCTATACGTATTACTATTATGAATAATAATCATATGTACTATCAGATCGCGTAAAAATCTAAGTTATCTCTGTTTATCCTATTTTCCCGTACACGTATTACGTCCCTTGGCAATGAAATGTCAACAAGTATCATTCTGCGTGCCATAGAGTGCACGTTTCATTTCTGATGTGTGCATATCTGTTGAAAGTGCGTATACATATGAAAAACTTACGGTGGAACGCATTGTTGGCTTGTCATGGCTTGTACATGCAACTTCTGGGCTCACTTGAAAAGCGATTAACGTTGTGTCTTGATACAGGTTTGCTGCAATAATTATAACAATAGTCATATTAACAATCATAACAACAAGCCAGATAATATTGTACATATTATATACGTATTACTATTATGAATAATAATCATATGTACTATCAGATCGCGTAAAAATCTAAGTTATCTCTGTTTATCCTATTTTCCCGTACACGTATTACGTCCCTTGGCAATGAAATGTCAACAAGTATCATTCTGCGTGCCATAGAGTGCCCGTTTCATTTCTGACTTGTGCATATCTGTTGAAAGTACGTATACATATGAAAAACTTACGGTGGAACGCATTGTTTGGCTTGTCATGGCTTGTACATGCAACTTCTGGGCTCACTTGAGAAGCGATTAACGTTGTGTCTTGATACAGGTTTGCTGCAATAATTATAACAATAGCAATATTAACAATCATAACAACAAGCCAGATAATATTGTACATATTCTATACGTATTACTATTATGAATAATAATCATATGTACTATCAGATCGCGTAAAAATCTAAGTTATCTCTGTTTATCCTATTTTCCCGTACACGTATTACGTCCCTTGGCAATGAAATGTCAACAAGTATCATTCTGCGTGCCATAGAGTGCACGTTTCATTTCTGATGTGTGCATATCTGTTGAAAGTGCGTATACATATGAAAAACTTACGGTGGAACGCATTGTTGGCTTGTCATGGCTTGTACATGCAACTTCTGGGCTCACTTGAAAAGCGATTAACGTTGTGTCTTGATACAGGTTTGCTGCAATAATTATAACAATAGTCATATTAACAATCATAACAACAAGCCATATAATATTGTACATATTCTATACGTATTACTATTATGAATAATAATCATATGTACTATCAGATCGCATAAAAATCTAAGTTATCTCTGTTTATCCTATTTTCCCGTACACGTATTACGTCCCTTGGCAATGAAATGTCAACAAGTATCATTCTGCGTGCCATAGAGTGCCCGTTTCATTTCTTACTTGTTCATATCTGTTGAAAGTACGTATACATATGAAAAACTTACGGTGGAACGCATTGTTGGCTTGTCATGGCTTGTACATGCAACTTCTGGGCTCACTTGAAAAGCGATTAACGTTGTGTCTTGATACAGGTTTGCTGCAATAATTATAACAATAGTCATATTAACAATCATAACAACAAGCCAGATAATATTGTACAATATTCTATACGTATTACTATTATGAATAATAATCATATGTACTATCAGATCGCGTAAAAATCTAAGTTATCTCTGTTTATCCTATTTTCCCGTACACGTATTACGTCCCTTGGCAATGAAATGTCAACAAGTATCATTCTGCGTGCCATAGAGTGCCCGTTTCATTTCTGACTTGTGCATATCTGTTGAAAGTACGTATACATATGAAAAACTTACGGTGGAACGCATTGTTGGCTTGTCATGGCTTGTACATGCAACTTCTGGGCTCACTTGAGAAGCGATTAACGTTGTGTCTTGATACAGGTTTGCTGCAATAATTATAACAATAGCAATATTAACAATCATAACAACAAGCCAGATAATATTGTACATATTCTATACGTATTACTATTATGAATAATAATCATATGTACTATCAGATCGCGTAAAAATCTAAGTTATCTCTGTTTATCCTATTTTCCCGTACACGTATTACGTCCCTTGGCAATGAAATGTCAACAAGTATCATTCTGCGTGCCATAGAGTGCACGTTTCATTTCTGATGTGTGCATATCTGTTGAAAGTGCGTATACATATGAAAAACTTACGGTGGAACGCATTGTTGGCTTGTCATGGCTTGTACATGCAACTTCTTTGCTCACTTGAAAAGCGATTAACGTTGTGTCTTGATACAGGTTTGCTGCAATAATTATAACAATAGTCATATTAACAATCATAACAACAAGCCAGATAATATTGTACATATTATATACGAATTACTATTATGAATAATAATCATATGTACTATCAGATCGCGTAAAAATCTAAGTTATCTCTGTTTATCCTATTTTCCCGTACACGTATTACGTCCCTTGGCAATGAAATGTCAACAAGTATCATTCTGCGTGCCATAGAGTGCCCGTTTCATTTCTGACTTGTGCATATCTGTTGAAAGTACGTATACATATGAAAAACTTACGGTGGAACGCATTGTTGGCTTGTCATGGCTTGTACATGCAACTTCTGGGCTCACTTGAGAAGCGATTACGTTGTGTCTTGATACAGGTTTGCTGCAATAATTATAACAATAGCAATATTAACAATCATAACAACAAGCCAGATAATATTGTACATATTCTATACGTATTACTATTATGAATAATAATCATATGTACTATCAGATCGCGTAAAAATCTAAGTTATCTCTGTTTATCCTATTTTCCCGTACACGTATTACGTCCCTTGGCAATGAAATGTCAACAAGTATCATTCTGCGTGCCATAGAGTGCACGTTTCATTTCTGATGTGTGCATATCTGTTGAAAGTGCGTATACATATGAAAAACTTACGGTGGAACGCATTGTTGGCTTGTCATGGCTTGTACATGCAACTTCTGGGCTCACTTGAAAAGCGATTAACGTTGTGTCTTGATACAGGTTTGCTGCAATAATTATAACAATAGTCATATTAACAATCATAACAACAAGCCAGATAATATTGTACATATTCTATACGTATTACTATTATGAATAATAATCATATGTACTATCAGATCGCATAAAAATCTAAGTTATCTCTGTTTATCCTATTTTCCCGTACACGTATTACGTCCCTTGGCAATGAAATGTCAACAAGTATCATTCTGCGTGCCATAGAGTGCCCGTTTCATTTCTTACTTGTTCATATCTGTTGAAAGTACGTATACATATGAAAACTTACGGTGGAACGCATTGTTGGCTTGTCATGGCTTGTACATGCAACTTCTGGGCTCACTTGAAAAGCGATTAACGTTGTGTCTTGATACAGGTTTGCTGCAATAATTATAACAATAGTCATATTAACAATCATAACAACAAGCCAGATAATATTGTACATATTCTATACGTATTACTATTATGAATAATAATCATATGTACTATCAGATCGCGTAAAAATCTAAGTTATCTCTGTTTATCCTATTTTCCCGTACACGTATTACGTCCCTTGGCAATGAAATGTCAACAAGTATCATTCTGCGTGCCATAGAGTGCCCGTTTCATTTCTGACTTGTGCATATCTGTTGAAAGTACGTATACATATGAAAAACTTACGGTGGAACGCATTGTTGGCTTGTCATGGCTTGTACATGCAACTTCTGGGCCTCACTTGAAAAGCGATTAACGTTGTGTCTTGATACAGGTTTGCTGCAATAATTATAACAATAGTCATATTAACAATCATAACAACAAGCCAGATAATATTGTACATATTCTATACGTATTACTATTATGAATAATAATCATATGTACTATCAGATCGCGTAAAAATCTAAGTTATCTCTGTTTATCCTATTTTCCCGTACACGTATTACGTCCCTTGGCAATGAAATGTCACCAAGTATCATTCTGCGTGCCATAGAGTGCCCGTTTCATTTCTGACTTGTGCATATCTGTTGAAAGTACGTATACATATGAAAAACTTACGGTGGAACGCATTGTTGGCTTGTCATGGCTTGTACATGCAACTTCTGGGCTCACTTGAGAAGCGATTAACGTTGTGTCTTGATACAGGTTTGCTGCAATAATTATAACAATAGCAATATTAACAATCATAACAACAAGCCAGATAATATTGTACATATTCTATACGTATTACTATTATGAATAATAATCATATGTACTATCAGATCGCGTAAAAATCTAAGTTATCTCTGTTTATCCTATTTCCCGTACACGTATTACGTCCCTTGGCAATGAAATGTCAACAAGTATCATTCTGCGTGCCATAGAGTGCACGTTTCATTTCTGATGTTTGCATATCTGTTGAAAGTGCGTATACATATGAAAAACTTACGGTGGAACGCATTGTTGGCTTGTCATGGCTTGTACATGCAACTTCTGGGCTCACTTGAAAAGCGATTAACGTTGTGTCTTGATACAGGTTTGCTGCAATAATTATAACAATAGTCATATTAACAATCATAACAACAAGCCAGATAATATTGTACATATTCTATACGTATTACTATTATGAATAATAATCATATGTACTATCAGATCGCGTAAAAATCTAAGTTATCTCTGTTTATCCTATTTCCCGTACACGTATTACGTCCCTTGGCAATGAAATGTCAACAAGTATCATTCTGCGTGCCATAGAGTGCCCGTTTCATTTCTGACTTGTGCATATCTGTTGAAAGTACGTATACATATGAAAAACTTACGGTGGAACGCATTGTTGGCTTGTCATGGCTTGTACATGCAACTTCTGGGCTCACTTGAAAAGCGATTAACGTTGTGTCTTGATACAGGTTTGCTGCAATAATTATAACAATAGCAATATTAACAATCATAAGAACAAGCCAAATAATATTGTACATATTCTATACGTATTACTATTATGAATAATAATCATATGTACTATCAGATCGCGTACAAATCTAAGTTATCTCTGTTTATCCTATTTTCCCGTACACGTATTACGTCCCTTGGCAATGCAATGTCAACAAGTATCATTCTGCGTGCCATAGAGTGCGCGTTTCATTTCTGATGTGTGCATATCTGTTGAAAGTGCGTATACATATGAAAAACTTACGGTGGAACGCATTGTTGGCTTGTCATGGCTTGTACATGCAACTTCTGGGCTCACTTGAAAAGCGATTAACGTTGTGTCTTGATACAGGTTTGCTGCAATAATTATAACAATAGTCATATTAACAATCATAACAACAAGCCAGATAATATTGTACATATTCTATACGTATTACTATTATGAATAATAATCATATGTACTATCAGATCGCGTAAAAATCTAAGTTATCTCTGTTTATCCTATTTTCCCGTACACGTATTACGTCCCTTGGCAATGAAATGTCAACAAGTATCATTCTGCGTGCCATAGAGTGCCCGTTTCATTTCTGACTTGTGCATATCTGTTGAAAGTACGTATACATATGAAAAACTTACGGTGGAACGCATTGTTGGCTTGTCATGGCTTGTACATGCAACTTCTGGCTCACTTGAGAAGCGATTAACGTTGTGTCTTGATACAGGTTTGCTGCAATAATTATAACAATAGCAATATTAACAATCATAAGAACAAGCCAAATAATATTGTACATATTCTATACGTATTACTATTATGAATAATAATCATATGTACTATCAGATCGCGTACAAATCTAAGTTATCTCTGTTTATCCTATTTTCCCGTACACGTATTACGTCCCTTGGCAATGCAATGTCAACAAGTATCATTCTGCGTGCCATAGAGTGCGCGTTTCATTTCTGATGTGTGCATATCTGTTGAAAGTGCGTATACATATGAAAAACTTACGGTGGAACGCATTGTTGGCTTGTCATGGCTTGTACATGCAACTTCTGGGCTCACTTGAAAAGCGATTAACGTTGTGTCTTGATACAGGTTTGCTGCAATAATTATAACAATAGTCATATTAACAATCATAACAACAAGCCAGATAATATTGTACATATTCTATACGTATTACTATTATGAATAATAATCATATGTACTATCAGATCGCGTAAAAATCTAAGTTATCTCTGTTTATCCTATTTTCCCGTACACGTATTACGTCCCTTGGCAATGAAATGTCAACAAGTATCATTCTGCGTGCCATAGAGTGCCCGTTTCATTTCTGACTTGTGCATATCTGTTGAAAGTACGTATACATATGAAAAACTTACGGTGGAACGCATTGTTGGCTTGTCATGGCTTGTACATGCAACTTCTGGGCTCACTTGAGAAGCGATTAACGTTGTGTCTTGATACAGGTTTGCTGCAATAATTATAACAATAGCAATATTAACAATCATAAGAACAAGCCAAATAATATTGTACATATTCTATACGTATTACTATTATGAATAATAATCATATGTACTATCAGATCGCGTACAAATCTAAGTTATCTCTGTTTATCCTATTTTCCCGTACACGTATTACGTCCCTTGGCAATGCAATGTCAACAAGTATCATTCTGCGTGCCATAGAGTGCGCGTTTCATTTCTGATGTGTGCATATCTGTTGAAAGTGCGTATACATATGAAAAACTTACGGTGGAACGCATTGTTGGCTTGTCATGGCTTGTACATGCAACTTCTGGGCTCACTTGAAAAGCGATTAACGTTGTGTCTTGATACAGGTTTGCTGCAATAATTATAACAATAGTCATATTAACAATCATAACAACAAGCCAGATAATATTGTACATATTCTATACGTATTACTATTATGAATAATAATCATATGTACTATCAGATCGCGTAAAAATCTAAGTTATCTCTGTTTATCCTATTTTCCCGTACACGTATTACGTCCCTTGGCAATGAAATGTCAACAAGTATCATTCTGCGTGCCATAGAGTGCCCGTTTCATTTCTGACTTGTGCATATCTGTTGAAAGTACGTATACATATGAAAAACTTACGCTGGAACGCATTGTTGGCTTGTCATGGCTTGTACATGCAACTTCTGGGCTCACTTGAGAAGCGATTAACGTTGTGTCTTGATACAGGTTTGCTGCAATAATTATAACAATAGCAATATTAACAATCATAACAACAAGCCAGATAATATTGTACATATTCTATACGTATTACTATTATGAATAATAATCATATGTACTATCAGATCGCGTAAAAATCTAAGTTATCTCTGTTTATCCTATTTTCCCGTACACGTATTACGTCCCTTGGCAATGAAATGTCAACAAGTATCATTCTGCGTGCCATAGAGTGCCCGTTTCATTTCTGACTTGTGCATATCTGTTGAAAGTACGTATACATATGAAAAACTTACGCTGGAACGCATTGTTGGCTTGTCATGGCTTGTACATGCAACTTCTGGGCTCACTTGAAAAGCGATTAACGTTGTGTCTTGATACAGGTTTGCTGCAATAATTATAACAATAGTCATATTAACAATCATAACAACAAGCCAGATAATATTGTACATATTCTATACGTATTACTATTATGAATAATAATCATATGTACTATCAGATCGCGTAAAAATCTAAGTTATCTCTGTTTATCCTATTTTCCCGTACACGTATTACGTCCCTTGGCAATGAAATGTCAACAAGTATCATTCTGCGTGCCATAGAGTGCCCGTTTCATTTCTGACTTGTGCATATCTGTTGAAAGTACGTATACATATGAAAAACTTACGGTGGAACGCATTGTTGGCTTGTCATGGCTTGTACATGCAACTTCTGGGCTCACTTGAGAAGCGATTAACGTTGTGTCTTGATACAGGTTTGCTGCAATAATTATAACAATAGCAATATTAACAATCATTACAACAAGCCAGATAATATTGTACATATTCTATACGTATTACTATTATGAATAATAATCATATGTACTATCAGATCGCGTAAAAATCTAAGTTATCTCTGTTTATCCTATTTTCCCGTACACGTATTACGTCCCTTGGCAATGAAATGTCAACAAGTATCATTCTGCGTGCCATAGAGTGCGCGTTTCATTTCTGATGTGTGCATATCTGTTGAAAGTGCGTATACATATGAAAAACTTACGGTGGAACGCATTGTTGGCTTGTCATGGCTTGTACATGCAACTTCTGGGCTCACTTGAAAAGCGATTAACGTTGTGTCTTGATACAGGTTTGCTGCAATAATTATAACAATAGTCATATTAACAATCATAACAACAAGCCAGATAATATTGTACATATTCTATACGTATTACTATTATGAATAATAATCATATGTACTATCAGATCGCGTAAAAATCTAAGTTATCTCTGTTTATCCTATTTTCCCGTACACGTATTACGTCCCTTGGCAATGAAATGTCAACAAGTATCATTCTGCGTGCCATAGAGTGCCCGTTTCATTTCTGACTTGTGCATATCTGTTGAAAGTACGTATACATATGAAAAACTTACGGTGGAACGCATTGTTGGCTTGTCATGGCTTGTACATGCAACTTCTGGGCTCACTTGAGAAGCGATTAACGTTGTGTCTTGATACAGGTTTGCTGCAATAATTATAACAATAGCAATATTAACAATCATAACAACAAGCCAGATAATATTGTACATATTCTATACGTATTACTATTATGAATAATAATCATATGTACTATCAGATCGCGTAAAAATCTAAGTTATCTCTGTTTATCCTATTTTCCCGTACACGTATTACGTCCCTTGGCAATGAAATGTCAACAAGTATCATTCTGCGTGCCATAGAGTGCCCGTTTCATTTCTGACTTGTGGATATCTGTTGAAAGTACGTATACATATGAAAAACTTACGGTGGAACGCATTGTTGGCTTGTCATGGCTTGTACATGCAACTTCTGGGCTCACTTGAGAAGCGATTAACGTTGTGTCTTGATACAGGTTTGCTGCAATAATTATAACAATAGCAATATTAACAATCATAAGAACAAGCCAGATAATATTGTACATATTCTATACGTATTACTATTATGAATAATAATCATATGTACTATCAGATCGCGTAAAAATCTAAGTTATCTCTGTTTATCCTATTTTCCCGTACACGTATTACGTCCCTTGGCAATGAAATGTCAACAAGTATCATTCTGCGTGCCATAGAGTGCACGTTTCATTTCTGATGTGTGCATATCTGTTGAAAGTGCGTATACATATGAAAAACTTACGGTGGAACGCATTGTTGGCTTGTCATGGCTTGTACATGCAACTTCTGGGCTCACTTGAGAAGCGATTAACGTTGTGTCTTGATACAGGTTTGCTGCAATAATTATAACAATAGCAATATTAACAATCATAAGAACAAGCCAGATAATATTGTACATATTCTATACGTATTACTATTATGAATAATAATCATATGTACTATCAGATCGCTTAAAAATCTAAGTTATCTCTGTTTATCCTATTTTCCCGTACACGTATTACGTCCCTTGGCAATGAAATGTCAACAAGTATCATTCTGCGTGCCATAGAGTGCACGTTTCATTTCTGATGTGTGCATATCTGTTGAAAGTGCGTATACATATGAAAAACTTACGGTGGAACGCATTGTTGGCTTGTCATGGCTTGTACATGCAACTTCTGGGCTCACTTGAAAAGCGATTAACGTTGTGTCTTGATACAGGTTTGCTGCAATAATTATAACAATAGTCATATTAACAATCATAACAACAAGCCAGATAATATTGTACATATGCTATACGTATTACTATTATGAATAATAATCATATGTACTATCAGATCGCGTAAAAATCTAAGTTATCTCTGTCTATCCTATTTTCCCGTACACGTATTACGTCCCTTGGCAATGAA
>JAWPHD010019328.1:0-36184 GCA_037043455.1 Cyrtodaria siliqua
TATATGATGAGAAACATTTTTTTAAGTCATAAATAAAGAATATGTTCTGTTCTGTTCTGTTCTGTTAATGTATTTAAAACGAAAGATAGTGTTGCAAGGTTTAAAATGAATACCCTTACATTCTGTTCATGTTTCGTAACTATCTTCATTTTAATACGATTTTCGTTACCTTAGATTTTATAAGATCAGCTGTACTGAAATAGGATCGATATAGCACAGACTGTCTTCCGATAGTATAGAAGGATAGAGAGAAGAAGAGATAGTGTTATAGCCTATGTATATTGCAAAGGGAAGGCCAAAATCATAATACACACTCGTTTTCCAGATTTTTTTTATATACCGTTTTACTATTCCGTGCGTAAATTTCCTAAGCGATCGTGTCAGTTATAATTACTCTTCGTTTCTGCCACATTGGCTTACCCAAATATGCCAATTCTTCATCTTTAGGTTACAGTACCCTATTGCAAAAACCGGTCTGATTGGCGGAAAAAGTATGTGATAACCCCTATGCCTAATGCATACGTAAGCCTTATTTTGATTGGATGATAGACTAGGGGGAAATTCAATTAGGTTATGAAAACTATGCATTACATTCGATACTGAGTAGATCCGCCGCTATTAAATAGTTCCACTGTGTGAAAACTGTGCATTACATTCGATACCGAGTAGATTCGCCGCTATTATACAGTTCCGCTGTGTGAAAACTGTGCATTACATTCGATACCGAGTAGATTCGCCGCTATTATACAGTTCCGCTGTGTGAAAACTGTGCATTACATTCGACACTGAGTAGATCAGCCGCTATTATACAGTTCCGCTGTGTGAAAACTATGCATTACATTTGATACTGAGTTGATCCGCCGCTATTATACAGTTCCGTTGTGTGAAAACTATGCATTACATTCGATACTGAATGAATGAATGAATGATGTTTTACGGCACGTCGACACATAAATGGGTCATTTTGTGCGCAAAAAATGATGAAAGATGAAGAAATGAAGTAGTAATTAAAATTTAATGTAAATATATAAATATAAAACTTTCGATATTAATTTATACAGTTCCGCACGTTTTCAGCAATGAACCCTACGTGATTTTTATATCATTTATCTATCATTTTTAGCTAGAAGTTGCAAACGTTTTTGGATTTTAATGTATTAATGGTTCATCAATGCAGCAATATATTCATTTTAACAGTCGTATGTATATTCAGGTTTAAAACTTCAAGTATAACTTTTATCCGTTTCTCTTTTTACCGAGTATTGTGAATATGTTTTATATTAATGATGTTTTTAAAAATTACTAGTTATACATGTCTCTTAGAAGTAAAACGTGTAACTTATCGTAGATAGGCAGTACACTGTTTTACTTCGTACCAACAGGGCGTTACTGTCACGAACATGAACGTTTCACGTTAGGCATTGAACCCGATGAAATATTTTCTACGAGTCAAAACATGTATGATAGAAATATCCTCACACATTTTATTAACTCAAATCATGTCAAATAGTGCAATTTGTAAGATTTCACCACCTGACACTGTGTTACCCGTGTAACCTTTAGGGCAATGTCGTTTGAATGTGTTACATCACCTCTCATGAACACACTCAAAACAGACACTCAACCAGGACAATCTGGACATATTCAACTTTCCAAAAGGTAAACGTCATACCCTAAATGTTATGAATTTATATTCAAACTAAAGTAGTGTCTGCGAATGCCTTATAACTCGGCCAATGTCGAAAAGGCATGAACACTTCAGTGTGTTACTGATATAATTCTGATATTAGTATAATGTATAGACATAAGAGGTCTTAACATAATACACTTACATCGCTTGCGAAAATGCTCATTACGTGATCCCGCCTTAATTCCATTAAGCGATAGGAAGCTTATAACAGAAGGATTTTATAACGGAGAGTTCCAACAAAACACGTTTAAAAATATTTTTACTGAAAAAAAAAAGTGATCACCTGTTTCAAATTACCTATTAATTGTTTTAATTTTACAATATGCAAACTTTTCAAGCCGAAATTAAGGTTTTATTTCATACCCAGTCAACACCGTTTACGTTTCTTGGAGAAGGGGTTGGATGGGGTATGAAAGTTAATACTCGGAGCACGTTATGAGTATTATGCGCATAATTGTAATATATAGTAGTGTTGATGTCACTCCAACAGCATAGTAACATCATCGTGCAATATGCAACCTTTTACAATCTAGGAATTCCTATGTACGAGTATTACTAATAACTCATAGGAATTCCTATGTACGTGTATATACTAATAACTCATAGGAATTCCTATGTACGTGTATATACTAATAACTCATAGGAATTCCTATGTACGAGTATATACTAATAACTCATAGGAATTCCTATGTACGAGTATATACTAATAACTCATAGGAATTCCTATGTACGTGTATATACTAATAACTCATAGGAATTCCTATGTACGAGTATATACTAATAACTCATAATTAAAAAAAAACATGTACGGTATATACTAATAACTCATAGGAATTCCTATGTACGTGTATATACTAATAACTCATAGGAATTCCTATGTACGAGTATATACTAATAACTCATAGGAATTCCTATGTACGTGTATATACTAATAACTCATAGGAATTCCTATGTACGAGTATATACTAATAACTCATGTACGAGTATATACTAATAACTCATAGGAATACCTATGTACGTGTATATACTAATAACTCATGTACGAGTATATACTAATAACTCATAGGAATTCCTATGTACGTGTATATACTAATAACTCATGTACGAGTATATACTAATAACTCATAGGAATTCCTATGTACGTGTATATACTAATAACTTCATGTACGAGTATATACTAATAACTCATAGGAATTCCTATGTACGAGTATATACTAATAACTCATAGGAATTCCTATGTACGAGTATATACTAATAACTCATAGGAATTCCTATGTACGAGTATATACTAATAACTCATGTACGAGTATATACTAATAACTCATAGGAATTCCTATGTACGTGTATATACTAATAACTCATGTACGAGTATATACTAATAACTCATAGGAATTCCTATGTACGAGTATATACTAATAACTCATAGGAATTCCTATGTACGAGTATATACTAATAACTCATAGGAATTCCTATGTACGAGTATATACTAATAACTCATAGGAATTCCTATGTACGAGTATATACTAATAACTCATAGGAATTCCTATGTACGTGTATATACTAATAACTCATGTACGAGTATATACTAATAACTCATAGGAATTCCTATGTACGAGTATATACTAATAACTCATAGGAATTCCTATGTACGAGTATATATTAATAACTCAATGAAAGAGTTATTTTTATATTTATAGAGAGACTATGTAATCAATTAGTGAGATATTTCACTATTTATAAAAGGGACTTGTTTGTTCATTAGTAAGATATCTTACTATTTACAAAGAGACTTGTTTATCAATTAGTGAGATAGTTCTCTATTTAAACAGGGACTAGTTAGTCCATTAGTGAGATATTTCACCATTTACAAAGGCTAGTTAGTCAACTATTGTGATATTTCACCATTTGCAAAGGGACTAGTTAGTCAATTAGTGAGATAGTTCACTTTTAACACCGGCACAAGTTAGTCCATTATTGAGATATTTCACTATTTACAAGGACTAGTTTGTCCATTAGTGAGACAATTCTATTTACAAACCGATTAGTTTGTCCATTAGTGAGATATATCACTATTTACACCGTGACTACTTTGTCGATAAGTGAGCTATTTTCTGTGCGTTCGAAGACAATTGTCGTAGACATAATTTTGAAAGCTAAAGTTTACAGTTGAAATAAAACGCATACAATAATTCATTTTAATAGCTACATGTTTATGAACATTTTTATTTTAATTTTTCACATTATCCAAGCGTATAATGTGATATATTACAACGATTTTTGTTTACGATTTTATATTCTTGGTTACATTAAGTCATCTTGTCCCAAATGTTTTTGATAAATAGTATCTAGTCATTATTCACCTATCATAAAACAATTAATTAAATGTCTTTAACCTCAAAGTAGTTCAATTCATCATCCTCACATATAAAAGTCTATGTAAGAATGACATTCCTGCTAAATGAATAATTTTTTATACATAATCATAATTTTTTTTTAGTTTTAATTGCACTATAATTATCCGGAGTCAACTACACTGACTGTCATGTCAACCATCCCTAAACAATAAATCTTAGATGTCATGTTTGAATTGATCATAACATAAAAATTGACTATGTATGACACTAAAGTTGACACCAAGAGTATACATCGGTTGCCACCGAGTAGTAATTAGGCTGAAGTACGCCAGATGCAATTCCATATATACACCTTACCACATCACCTTATAAAATACAAACGTATTGTTCTCAAAACATATTTCAGGAAAAAGACAACATTTTTGGCCTGTAGCAATATTAAAGCTTTTTTCATATACACCGCTTGGATTTGCCAAAGTGTTTGTGAAGCACTCGTTTTCATATTAAATAGTACTTTCTTCAGGTATGGAACAATAGAAAAAATGTTGATATCCCTATGGGTACGAACTGTGCACCTCTGGTCGCAGCTTTGTTCTTGTATTGCTATAAAAGAGATTTCATTTGGAGTTTTTTCACCAGCTACTCAGGCAGATGTAATGAAACCTTTATTGACATCTCTCGGCATCTGGAAGATATATTGAACATTGAAAATCCTTTCCTTTCTACTATGGTTAATACTATATATCTTAAAGAACTTCAATTCAACAAAGCTAACATTTCTGATACTGTTGCTTCTTTTCCTAATTTACATCTCTCTATTGGAAATGGTGTAATAATTAGTTAAAATCTGTCACAAGAGAGATGATGATGATGATGATTTTGATATTGTTAAATATCAACACTTAGATGGAGATGATCCCCGAGATACTAACTATGGGGTCTATGTTTCTCAGCTTGTTTGTTTTTCTAGAGCTTGAAGTCGTGTTGAGGACTTTAATATTCGTATTATGTTTATAACCAAGAAGCTACTTCAGCAGGGATACCATTACCATAAACTTCGAACAACTTTGCAAAACCCTGACCTACTTTTAAAATATATAAGTAATTTAAGAACTCTTCTACCACAAGGACTATCCCAACCGACTTCTGTGGGATGTAATTTGCAAACATCGTAAGATCCTTCGTCATGATCACTTTCATACTATTAAACTTGTAAAACAATTACCAAAAGAGGTCATTTTGCAACGTATTGCATGTTTAGTGTTTGATCATTTTACAGTGTGCCACTATCCTTTGTGTATTTACCATTTCATTACATGTCTGCCTAAATATTATCATGCTCCGGGGGCTAGAATCACTGAAGAAACTGCTCGGCCGTGTATTTACCATTTCATTACATGTCTGCCTAAATATTATCATGCTCCGGGGGCTAGAATCACTGAAGAAACTGCTCGGCCGTGTATTTACCATTTCATTACATGTCTGCCTAAATATTATCATGCTCCGGGGGCTAGAATCACTGAAGAAACTGCTCGGCCGTGTATTTACCATTTCATTACATGTCTGCCTAAATATTATCATGCTCCAGGGGCTAGAATCACTGAAGAAACTGCTCGGCCGTGTATTTACCATTTCATTACATGTCTGCCTAAATATGATCATTCTCTGGAGGCTAGTACCACTGAAGGCACTGCTCGGCCATGTATTTACCATTCCATTACATGTCTGCCTAAATATTATCTTTCGCTGGGGGCCAGTATCACTGAACATGTATTTATGTGTAATTATTGAGCTCATGCGGCTACAAGTAGACACCGTCTTGATTCGACTGAAAGGTTATTAAATAGCGATGTTAAACCTCATGCTACCTTTTTAATTTATTTATAAGCAAACCTTTTTGAAATATGGAATCGAACCCGGATCTCCGGAATCGAGAAGCACGACCATTCCATCAGGCCAAAGGTAGAGACCATAACACGGTTCTAAATGGTTTTAAATATACAAATCAGGTTTTTTGGCAAAATGACGCAAGCGTCGATTTGTTTTTACGATGCATATATGTTAACGACATCCTATATCAGTGGGAGGATGAAGAGAGTGAGTGGGTGGGGGGGGGGGGGGGGGGGGGGGGGGGGGGGGGGGGGGGGAAAACTGAATTGAGAATTAATGTGAAAACATACAATAGGCTAAAATACACGTTTTGTCGGTCGCAAGGGTTGAAACACAGCTAGTCTTTGTTGAACCTTCAGAATAATTGATTCAGGCGATTACGTAGCTGGGATTATCGATATCTACCAGCTGTCTTTAATATTGCATTCAATTGACATAAATATCATGACGTAATCATGACGCAATAAAATGTGTAAAACTACCGTTTTTAAGTAACTGACATATATCACGATTTAATGAAATGAAAAATGTCCTTTTTCAAAAGTACCATTAGTAAATAATTACTTCATATAGTTTATGAATAATTAGACATTTCCACACGACCATATCGTCAAGTCGGATAAAAAATTGATAAACAAGATTTACGCCCAACCTAGAAGTCTGTAAGAGTCTATGCTATGGGATGCGGTCACTTTCGCTGTTGAACATGACAGCCAGCTTACCACTGAAGTGAACAACGTCACATTTGATGAAACGAAATTTTATGTATGAATATTTTATAAATAGTAAATGGCGGGGTTCACGAGTACAAAATGATTATACTTAATATAATTATAATTAAGTAGGTGAAACTACAGATAAAATACGTTAACTAGGCCATATTTTAAAGATTTATAGAAGTATTTAAGGTTTATTAGCAACTAGTGTATATAATAGCGATAGTACACCTTGACATATATAGCATATGTAATGTTTTGATATAAATAGTGGTAGTAAACTAACAACAAATCGCAAACCTTTGATCATTTTATTAATTCTATTTAGTTATAAAATATACTTTCATGCATAACAGTGTACATTATATAAAGCAATTATCCCAGCAACAACAGCCAACTTTTACAACATATGTACACCGTTTCTAAATCACTGACGACGAGATATATATATAATTTACATATTTTGAGAATCAAAATTCTATAAATATAAACGGCTTTAACCAGCCAGGGCAAAACTCAAAACTAGAACGTTGAATTAAGAGTTACTAACTCATAATTCATTTTTACGCATTTGCAAACACGGGTATTTTTAAAACCCATGGCAAATCATATGCTTTTAATCAGCACATATACATTATTATATGACATAAACACCTGGACAGAGTTTTGATAAACGGGTTTTCATGTAATTTTGCCGTTATTTGGCGGGTTAGTTTCTTTAACCGAAACATTTTGAAAACAATTTCATTGTCGATGTGTGTATGATACTCATTAATAAAATGATGAATGTTGTATATTCTTCAAACTTCCTTTTAACGATGATCGCATATAGCGGTTCAAAAGTGTTCAGCCCCATATCATCATATGTTAAGTTAAAATACTTATGTTGTAATTAAACTATTCAGCAGAATATGTTTAGCCTTTGTTCTCAATACGGCTTGTGCTATTTCCGGTTTTCTCTAGGATATGTTGACCACGGTTGAAACTAGTATATGTTGCGCTAGTTAATTTGTTTTATAGTTTTTGTTTGTTTTTCAGTTACATTCAATACACGATATGTCACTTGTTTTCTTTTCTCTTACCTCATTCTCTACATAGAATTTATGTAATATGCCTTGAGTATTCTAAAGATAGCAAAGCACTTCAGTACATCACTTATTTTCTCGCGTTTCTTGGAACTTGTTTTTGCCGATTTCAACTCAGATTATCTTCAGATGATCAATTATTACAAACAAATTGTTAAAAGAAATCACAGCGCCAGAACAAAATGGTACCGTAGTTTCGCACATTACCACAAATAAAGAGCAAATTTTAACTATACTACGAAAACGACATGAAGTGCGCGTTGCAATATTAAAGGGTCGTAACCTTTACTGACCAATTTCCTGATTAATTTCATAAAGTGATCAGGAAATCAGTCAGACTATTTAATTTCCGAAGTTAAATAAGCTATACTCTCTGTGTCATTGATGAATGTCACGCTTAGAGGCAGTGTCAAATTAAGCAATTCTACTTAATTTGGAAAATTTGTAACACTAACGATATTGAAGACGAGTACCATTTTATTTTGATCTGTACTACTTACTCTAACATTAGAAACAAATACATTCCTAAATATTACACAACTAGACCAAGCATGTTTAAATTTGTGGAATTGTTGCAGTCATTAAACAAAAAGATTATTTTTAGTTTCAGCAAATTAATTTCCGATGCACTTGTATTAAGGCTATCTACATCCATTTTAAACAGACTAAAAAAACACTAGATATCTTATTTTAAAACATCCTCGTTCATCATTGACATACCATAATATGTGTATGTTTTTGATTGTTTAAATAATGTAAGAAACAAAAAAAAGCGTAATGATTATTTTGTTGTATTTGCAATGTTACTATCTGTCACGTGTGTGTATATTATAATTATCATATATTTGTAATGATAAAAAAACAGTAATAGTTCAAGTCAATAAAAGTATATACCAATCTATATAAATCCAACACAGGTAAAATGACATCCAATTTAACTCATTGAAAAGTTTTGCAGAGTAAAACGTGAATGATGTTAACCTGTACGGAGTCAAACGTGAATGACGTTAACCTGTACAGAGTAAAACGTGAATGACGTTAACCTGTACAGAGTAAAACGTGAATGACGTTAACTTGTACAGAGTAAAACGTGAATGACGTTAACCTGTACAGAGTAAAACGTGAATGATGTTGACCTGTACAGATTAAAACGAGAATGATGTTGAACTGTACAGAGTAAAACGTGAAGTTAACCTGTAAATAGTAAAACGTGAATGACGTTAACCTGTACAGAGTAAAACGTGAATGACGTTAACCTGTACAGAGTAAAACGTGAATGATGTTGACCTGTTCAGAGTTAAACGAGAATGATGTTGAACTGTACAGAGTAAAACGTGAATGAGGTTAACCTGTACGGAGTAAAACGTGAATGACGTTAACCTGTACGGATTAAAACGTGAATGACGTTAACCTGTACAGAGTAAAACGTGAATAAGGTTAACCTGTACAGAGTAAAACGTGAATGACGTTAACCTGTACAGAGTAAAACGTGAATGATGTTGACCTGTACAGAGTAAAACGAGAATGATGTTGAACTGTACAGAGTAAAACGTGAATGAGGTTAACCTGTACGGAGTAAAACGTGAATGACGTTAACCTGTACGGAGTAAAACGTGAATGACGTTAACCTGTACAGAGTAAAAACGATAATGATGTTGAACTGTACAGAGTAAAACGTGAATGAGTTTAACCTGTACGGAGTTAAACGTGAATGATGTTTACCTGTACAGAGTAAATCGTGAATGATGTTTACCTGTACAGAGTAAAACGTGAATGATGTTTACCTGTACAGAGTAAATCGTGATTGATGTTAACCTGTACAGAGTAAAACGAGATTGATGTTAACCTGTACGGAGTAAAAGGTGAATGATGTTGACCTGTACGGAGAAAAACGTGATTGATGTTTACCTGTACGGAGTAAAACGTGAATGACGTTAACCTGTACAGAGTAAAACGTGAATGATGTTAACTTGTAAAGAGTAAAACGTGAATGATGTTTACCTGTACAGAGTAAATCGTGAATGATGTTTACCTGTACAGAATAAATCGTGATTGATATTAACCTGTACAGAGTAAAACGTGAATGATGTTTACGTGTACATAGTAAATCGTGAATGATGTTAACCTGTACAAAGTAAAATGTGAATGATGTTGCCCTGTACAGAGTAAATCGTGAATGATGTTTACCAGTACAGAGTAAAACGTGAATGACGTTTACCTGTACAGAGTAAAACGTGAATGAGGTTTACCTGTACAGAGTAAATCGTGAATGATGTTTACCTGTACAGAGTAAAACGTGAATGATGTTAACCTGTGCAGAGTAAAACGTGATTGATGTTTACCTGTACAGAGTAAATGGTGATTGATGTTTACCTGTACAGAGTAAATCGTAAAACGTGAATGATGTTTTCCTGTACCATGTGTACAGAGTAAAACATGACTGATGTTTACCTGTACGGAGTAAAACGTGAATGATGTTTACCTGTACGGAGTAAAACGTGATTGATGTTAACCTGTACAGAGTAAAACGTGAATGATGTTATGTACAGAGTAAATCGTGAATGACGTTAACCTGTACGGAGTAAAACGTGAATGACGTTGACCTGTACGGAGTAAAACGTGATTGACGTTTACCTGTAAGGAGTAAAACGTGAATGACGTTAACCTGTACGGAGTAAAACGTGAATGACGTCAACCTGTACGGAGTAAAAAGTGAATGACGTTAACATGTACGGAGTAAAACGTGAATGATGTTAACCTGTACAGAGTAAAACGAGAATGATGTTGAACTGTACGGAGTGAAACGTAAATGATGTTAACCTGTACGGAGTAAAACGTGAATGATGTTGACCTGTACAGAGTAAAACGTGAATGATGTTTACCTGTACAGAGTAAAACGTGAATGATGTTTACCTGTACGGAGTAAAACGTGATTGATGTATACCTGTACAGAGTAAAACGAGAATAATGTTGAACTGTACGGAGTAAAACGTGAATGATGTTAACCTGTACGGAGTAAAACGTGAATGACGTTAACCTGTACAGAGTAAAACGTGAATGCGTTAACCTGTACAGAGTAAAACGTGAATGATGTTTACCTGTACAGAGTAAAACGAGAATGATGTTAACCATGTTCACCTGTACAGAGTAAATCGTGAATGATGTTTACCTGTATAGAGTAAATCGTGAATGATGTTTACCTGTACAGAGTAAATCGTGATTGATGTTAACCTGTACAGAGTCAAACGTGAATGATGTTTACCTGTACAGAGTAAATCATGAATGATGTTTACCTGTACAGAGTAAATCGTGAATGATGTTTACCTGTACAGAGTAAATCGTGAATGACGTTTACCTTTACAGAGTAAAACGTGAATGACGTTAACCTGTACAGAGTAAAACGTGAATGATGTTGACCTGTACAGAGTTAAACGAGAATGATGTTGAACTGTACAGAGTAAAACGTGAATGAGGTTAACCTGTACGGAGTAAAACGTGAATGATCTTAACCTGTACGGAGTAAAACATGAATGACGTTAACCTGTACAGAGTAAAACGTGAATGAGGTTAACCTGTACAGAGTAAAACGTGAATGACGTTAACCTGTACAGAGTAAAACGTGAATGATGTTGACCTGTACAGAGTAAAACGAGAATGATGTTGAACTGTACAAAGTAAAACGTGAATGATGTTAACCTGTACGGAGTAAAACGTGAATGATGTTAACCTGTACGGAGTAAAACGTGAATGATGTTTACCTGTACAGAGTAAAACGTGAATGATGTTTACCTGTACGGAGTAAAACGTGATTGATGTATACCTGTACAGAGTAAAAGGTGAATGATGTTAACCTGTACGGAGTAAAACGTGAATGATGTTAACCTGTACGGAGTAAAACGTGAATGATGTTTACCTGTACGGAGTAAATCGTGAATGATGTTAACCTGTACAAAGTAAAATGTGAATGATGTTGCCCTGTACAGAGTAAATCGTGAATGATGTTTACCAGTACAGAGTAAAACGTGAATGACTTTTACCTGTACAGAGTAAAACGTGAATGAGGTTTACCTGTACAGAGTAAAACGTGAATGATGTTAACCTGTACAGAGTAAAACGTGAATGATGCTTACCTGTACAGAGTAAAACGTGATGGATGTTTACCTGTACAGGGTAAAACGTGGATGATTTTAACCTGTACCGAGTAAAACGTGAATGATGTATACTTGTACGGAGTAAAACGTGAATGATGTTGACCTGTACGGAGTAAAACGTGATTGATGTTTACCTGTACAGAGTAAAACGTGAATGATACGTAAGAAATAATTGATAGGTACATTTATACAAAGAAATTACTAATATCCTACTCCCTGTTCCCAGATACGAACATACTTTAAAGTGTATTAAAATGGAAGTGGGGATGGGAAGGGTGGGTGGGGGTGGGGGATGGTTAAGGAGGTTGGGCTGGGTGTAGGGTTTTTTTGTTGTAAGAAAGAAAACTTTCTGTAATAATGTTCCATATAGCGTTTCGCAAATTTTTTTTTTAATTTTTTTTTTTATATATCTTGAAATACGTCAATAGAACGATTTTGGAGTTCTGTTTATTCCAATAAAAGTCTTCTAAAATTCGTTAGTATGCAATTTTTAAGTGTTTTTTTTTTAATCCGGGAAAGCATACCCAACCCCCTAACCCCGCTCTAAGAAAGTTGTTTTTAATCCCATAATACTCCCTTGGATTAACAATTTGAAAACCGTTTCTCCAGACCTTGCCTCCTGGAAAAAAACTACAACGTACCACCCTAGATCTCCTAAAAATCGCTTTCTTACCTCCTCGCCTTGCAACAATCTGAAAAATACCTCTCCCCCCACCCTTCACCTCCCCGAACGGATTAAAAAGAAAGGGGATTAACCCCATGATAGACGAAACTATCTCTCCTGAAAATACGAGCCTTACCACCTCCTATTAAACAACGTATATAACACAGAAACAACAAAAAAACAACACCTTGACCCGTCCCAACCTCGGATTTTTTTCGTTACCATCACCCCTTCCCCCTGGACTTTGTTTGAAGCGCCTCCACAACCCCCAATTCGAAAAAAACTTACTTACCCCCATTATCAAAGCAACAACACCTCCCATGACCACCCCCTCCCCCATTCCACCTCACGCCCCTCGAACAAAATCCTTTTTTGCCCGTTTCTTTCAAAACCACCTCTCATCTTCGGAACCTTTGAAAAAAACTGCATTTTGTTCACGAGCCTCACCCACGGCACCCTTCCTTCGTTAGGTAGGGTTGTATATCTGGAATAGCTCGTTGATACCAAGGTAGAGAATTAAACTTAGAATGGTACCAACATGGGGTCTGACAAATAGTGAAAGAAAGACTAACTTTCCATATCTATTTATAGAATGCACAGCACACTTACTAGTGCTTAATCGCAACTGAAATGCGTTTTACGCGTTATTACATTTTGCTGTCGATTAAATCGGTCTCTGTCGCTTGTTTGAGTTTGAAATGGGCCAAAAGTGCTTTCACACAGAACGCAATGAAAACATCAATGCACATGTTAGACCTTGAAAGCATTTTGCAAATAACATGGGGGTGAACGTGTAAAGGTTTATGGCGTTCCTTAAGCAGCGCGATTCGTTCAATGCGCTAAAAATGGCGGATCATCACCTTTAACAGATGGCATTGTGAGTGGATTTTGTTATTTTATTTCATTAATTAAGAAGTCTTTTAATCATTGCGTCCATCATGCGGAGAAATGTAGTATCCTCGGCTGTCTTGGTTGTCGTTCTTAAGATACAATACTGCAGATGGCGAAGCTATCCAAACAGCCGTTTAACGATCAACGTTTGCGTCCCATGATGCACACATTGATAGTTCCAATGCAACGCAATAAATTGAAATCAAAGGAAATATTGACGCACCTCGGCAATGTTTCGTCTTGTTTTTCCACCATTGTGCAAACATTCAGCCAACAGCGCTGCTTAAGCAACGCCATAAACAGCTACACGTTTTCCCCCGTGAAATAAGTAAATTAATATATTTAATATAGATACACATTTTGAACTGCTGGCTTGACTATCGATTTTAAAATATCGTGCACTCTTATTTATTTAAAACGACCCATTTATTCAAATAAATTACAGCATGCTCACGCGAATTTTCTATAACCGTCCTTTGTTAAGCATAGTTTGTTACTGAAATTAAATAAATAATAGGATAATAATGTGAAAATAAACATTCGATTATGCTGGTTAATTAAATAGCAACATGCACGTAGGCATACGCTAGACGGGCCCTTAGTTCAATATATTTAATTTCGAAAAGGTGTATTGTCTTCATCAAGCAAAGGATTGGTACGAAAGAATACCTTGTGTTTGTTTGTTTGGTGTTTAACGTCATTTTCAACACATGTAAGGTTATATATGGCTGTCGATTTGTTTGTTTGTTGCCGCCATCCGGAAGAATCGAAACTTACTCATTTACAAAGTCGAGATCGCGGTGGGAGAAAGAATACCTGTAACGTTAATATCTATAATAATAATATAATATTTCATTGCAAATGTGTTTTTTGTTGTTGTTTTTTTACAAAACATATGTGTGACTTAACAATGGTTCGTTAGTGTTTTTTTTATTTTATATTTCAACCCATATTATCACTTTTCATCAACGTTTGTCTCCCGGTCTTTGGGAATAGAGTCTCTGCTATCCGGGGCACCGTGTGGTTTCCGGGCACTAGGAATATGGCTTCTGCTAGCTGGGATACAGTGTGGTTCCCGGGCACTGATATGGGCTCTACTATCCGGGACAACGTGTGGTTCCGGGGCACTGAGAATAGGGCCACTACTGCTATCCAAGACACCGTTCGGTTCCCGGTCACTAAAAATAGGGCCTCTGCTATCCGGGACACCTTGTGGTTCCCGCGCATTCATAATAGAGCGTCTGCTATCCGAGACACAGTGTGGTTACCAGGCACTGATAAGGTGTATGTTAACCGGGCCACCGTGTGCTTCTCGTGTACTGATAATAGGGCCGCTGCGATCCGGGACACCGTGTGGTTCCCGGGGACTGAGAATAGGGCCTCTATGATCCGGGACACCGTGTGCTTCCCGGTCACTGATAATAGGGCCTCTGCTATTCAGACAGAGAGGTAAATTCACACGAATTTCATGTTCAATTTGTGTCAAACATTTAATTGATCAAGCTGGAAAAGCTATGTTTTCAGTTATTAAAAAGTCAGGTAAATTATCATTAAGCTGCCAAAGGCAGCTGACCCTTATATAGGTTTTATATCTGTCTATGGTCTGATAATAGCTGCCGAAGGCAGCTGACCCTTATATAGGTTTTATATCTGTCTATGGTTAACAGACTGTGACTCATGTAAGTGGCGATACGCATGCTTTACAACTTGAATTCTGAAAAACTTCAATGGTATAAACATATATTTTGTAATGTTGAAAGGTTAACATTTCACTTGCTGAAATGACGTTTTCGTAAACCAGTCTACTGAAATGTACACTGTGACTATACCACATGATCTATGATGTCATTATTGCTAATTTTTGAAGAAGAAAAAATGTAAACATTCGCCCGCATTGAAAACTTAGGAGTGAGGTAAGATTTTTATTTCTTAACCATGTTCTACCAAAGAAAGCGCATTCGAACGTAAACAAATGTACGTTACCCTCGACTCATATTCTTTTTTTGTGAAAGTTGGTACTTTTGAACAACACTTTGGAAAGCTTCTGAAAATGCACCTAAAATAATTTGCTAATCCTTGAAGCGTACTTGAATTGTGCACATATTATGAACAAAATCCCTGCATATACCCCGTTTTTATGAAGAAAACGTCCCCAGTATTATTTCACAACAGGTAAGTGAAGGGTTTTGATTAAAAAACCAGTTCGCAAGAATTAATGAATTTTTAAATTATGCTAATCCGTGAAGTCAATTATTTATGCTAAATCGTGAAGTCGATTTTTTATGCTAAATCGTGAAGTCATTTCTGTTGTCAATTATCTAAAACTTTATAAAACCTAAGATTTTATCGCTATTTTGTCCGTCGTCAGACTTCGTCCGTCGCTGTTGTCTTCCGTCGTCGTCGTATTTTTTTTGCTTTAAACAAATCTTCTCTGAAACCACTGGGAGAAATTTTACAAGACTATCTCTCAAGGTTATTCAAAATCTGGCAATCCACCCAAAACTCTGGTTGTCATGCCAACAGAAGGAAAATATAAGAAGGTAGGATATAGTCCAGCTATAAATCGAGAAATAAAAAAATCGACTTCACGGATTAGCATAATTTAAAAATTTAATAATTCTTGCGAACTGGTTCTTTAACCAAAACCCTTTTGCTTACCTGATGTGAAATAATAATGGGGAAGTTTTCGTTATTTAAAACAGGGTATATGCATGAATTTTGTTCATATTATGCGCAAAATTAAAGTACGCTTCAAGGATTAGCAAATTATTTCTGGTGCATTTTCAGAAGTTTTCCAAAGTGTTTTCCAAAAGTACCAACCTTCAAAAAAAAAAAGTATATCAGTCGAGGAGTGAAGCGTACATTTTTGCGTTCGAATGCGCTTTCTTCGGTAGGAAATAAAAATCTTACCTCACTCTGAAGCTTTCAATGTGGGCGAATGTTACACTTTTTTTTCTACAAGAATTAGCATTAATGACGTCATAGATCATGTGGTATAGTCACACTGTTATATGTATATTAGCGACAAAACATTGACACATCTCTATAGCGCAGATGATGGAGGCGTCGTAGGAAGGTAGGGTTCAAGCATGCTGATTTTTTTTTTTAAACTTTCATTATTATGATTTGATTTAAACATATTTTATTGCCAATATTTTACAAACAGAGCAAATATAAACATATATACGATAGACATATTATAATGACAGATGGGTTGGGTAACAAGTTCTACCAACATTAGATTAAACCCTTCCCAGTTAGCATTTTGAAATTGCGAATGTATATGGCTGAGAGTAATAAAATAAAATACAATGGCAAATACATTGATATAGAATAAAGCTGAATAAGTAAATAAAATATAAAGAGAAAACATAATAGAGAAAAACTACAGAGACAGATTATGTAAACCTATGTGTTTCGCGTATATATGTTTGAACTGCTTCGAAGAGAGATTCATTTCCTCTGTCAGTTAACTGTTCGAGACCATAAAGGATTGTTCTTATATTTAACGGATGTAAATGGCGGGTGGATTGAAAGAGTTGGAGCCGGTATGTGAAAAAAGTGTTGCACTGGAAAAAATAATGTTCAGCATCTTCTACTTCAAATCCGCACTCGCAAACGGGTGAATCGCGTAAATGATTAAGGTATAAATCGCTATTAAGATTACTACACAAATTCCTCATTTTGGCATGTAAAACAGAAAATAAACGTTGACCACTTAAGTAGTATTTTGGTACCTTTGTACTCGGAAATACAGATGTTAATAGTCTTCTCTTGAAAATTGATATAGATTCCGAGTTTCGTATTTCTACTGACAGATTATTCCATAGTTTAAGAGAAGACGGAACAAACGATTTGTTGTATATTTCAGTTCTCCTAGCAATAGTGGCATAGTTGTCGTTATTTCTGAGAGGGTATGCACTGACATCTCCTACTAGCTGCGGAAAGATGTTTGAGATATAATTTGGAACGGATCCATTTTTAACATTATAGACTGAAATAAGTTTTTGCATTTTCCTTCTATCGGAAAGTGATACCCATCCTATTTCAGATATTAAACGATGTATGGATACTGAACGAGTCAGTCCCGTCACAATACGAGCTGCTTCATATTGTAACTTTTCCAAGCTATCTTTTTCGAAAGAAGTACATCCATCCCATGTAATGGAAGCATATTCTAATATTGGACGCATATAAGACAAGTATATCTGATTAAGTGTTTTACGAGCTACTTTATATTTAAGTATTCGCATTAAACCAAGAACCTTTGAAGCAGAAGCAATAATATTGCTAATGTGTTCGTGCCATTTTCCGTTATTACTTAATGTTACTCCTAAATGTTTATGGTTGTCAACAAAAGTCAACGGGACATTGTCTAGATATAAAGTTGGACGACGATCATTATCAATTAAAGAAAAGAACATTACTTCTGTTTTGGCAGGATTAAATTGTACAAGCCATTGATTTGACCATTGCGTAATCATTACTAGATCATGATTAAGGATTCCTTCCATGTCGTTTATACTAGATGTTGAGACTGATAGCGAACTGTCGTCAGCAAATAAACGAGTTATACTCAGCATGTTTTCGGCAATATCATTTACATATATTACAAATAAAAGAGGGCCCAAGACAGAGCCTTGAGGAACTCCGCCAGTTACAGTTTTTGACTCGGAGGTTGCAGATCCAACACGGACTCTTTGAGATCGGGTTGAGAGATAATCAGATATCCAGACTAAAAGTTTTCCATCAATACCTTATTGTTTTAGCTTAAACAAAAGCCCTTTATGCCAAACACGATCGAAAGCTTTAGATATATCATTAAAAACAATACACGCAAATTGTTTAGCATCGAATGCCTGACATATATGGTGATACATATCGACAAGTTGATATGTAGTAGAATGACCAGGGAGAAAACCCGATTGGTTTCTAAAAATAAGATCGAACATCAGTAGAAAATTATACATGTGTTTAAATACTATTCTTTCCATTACTTTACCAACACAACTAAGTAAAGATATTGGTCTATAGTTCATAGGAATACTAGGATCTGACTTTTTGAAAAGTGCCATAACCATAGCACATTTCCATAGGTCGGGGAAAATACATTCATTTAATGATCTGTTAAAAAGTATATGTAGAGGTTTTGAGATTGTATTTACGGTTTCATTTAACACCTTATGACTTATTTCATCCTCTCCATTTGCTTTAGTTACGTCCAAAATCTTGATAATATCAACAATTTCGGATTCTTCTATATAAATAGTTTCTAATTTATTATTGGATTTTAAATGAAAAATAGGTAATTCAACATTAGAGTCATCAACTGATGATATTGAAACAAAATATTCATTTAAGCATTTCGCTTTTTCTTGGTCAGTTATTGAGTATGACGTATCGCCATTAGGTAAGACTGTTTTTAAAGGTGGAATAGTTTCCGAATTTTTGTTTGACTTTATGAAATATTTTAAAAGTTTCCAATACTGACGTCTGCCCATAATAGTTGTTTCAGTAATTATAGTTTCCACGTTATTAAAGAAACGTTCTTTCGCATGTTTTTTAAGATTATTAACTTTGTTTCGTAATCTTTTATATGCTGCTAAATCAGAAAATGATTGAGTACGCGTTGCTTTAGTTTTTTGACGATCACGTTGTCTTGAAACACGTCTTATTTCTGAATCATACCACGGTTTGTCATTAGGACGAATTGTTACATATTTCGATGGGATGCACACATTTATTAATTCAAAAAAAGATTTAGTAAACTTTTCGCACGCAACACTCAGCGAATCGTTATATAAGAAAGACCAGTCTGTATGTTGAATAAGATCATTGAGTTTTATGAAATTGGCTTTCTTATAATTCCAAACTCGTCGAGTAAAATTCGGTCTAACATTGTAACTGTATTGTAACATTAAGTATGTACCATGGTGGTCGCTTATATCATGTGGTATGGTTACAATTCCGGAATCTAAGGGTTTAAGAGAATCAGAAATAACTATAGGATCTATCAATGTGGCAGAGTGGTCGGTAACTCAGGTTGGTTCAGTTATAATGTTTGTCATATTATTAAGCTGCATTATATCTTTTAAAAAAATGGTTATCAGTATTAAGTTGGTTCTCGTTGATATCACCAACTATAATGATGTTATTCGATAATTCAAAAGCCTTTTCTAAGCTAATGTTTAAGTTATCCCAAAAAATATTACTTGAATCAGGTTTGCGATAAACGGTACATACTAAAATAATTTCACTTTTATCTCTTACTTCAATCCAAAGTGAACTGGGTAATAAATATTCAAGTTCTAATACACGTCTTGAAATAATGTTATTCGCAGTATACATTAACAGTCCGCTAGAATGTGCAGATGTATCCTTTCAGAAAATATTACTATAACCGTCTATACGTATAAAATCATTGGACACGTTTTCCGATAGGTGGGTCTCTGTAAAACACAAAACATCATAATCTAATAAATGATCCTTAATATATTCCATTTTGTTACGTATACTACGAATATTTAAGTGAAATAAAGAGAGGCTATGTTTCTCTATCGTATTTTCAGGACCTGGATTTATTTCAATGTCGCCTGACATAATGACTAATAACAAAATAACAAGAGAAAACTCAATGTTTAATGCCCGGTACACACGGTAAGATTATCTCATAGGACAAATCTTATAAGACAAATCTGATACAATCTATCTTATGAAATTGCCTGTACACACGGTGAGATTAATTCGATGGGATTTTCTGGTGACCTTCAAATAAGTGCATACTGGATCTTTCCAGAATGTAAACGAATGAAAGCGCCTTATCATACATCTTTCTTGCGGTAGTCTTTGTGCGTGACTGTCCACAAAACTTCCTCTTCCTCATAATATCCCAGCAATTCATCAATTTTATCATTCGTCCAGTTTCCTGCCATGTTGCTATATACGAACTAAAATACCCGCGTGTACAAATCTACAATGCATGTAGACCATATGCTGCGAAATTTATGTCAAATCTGGAACGCAGTACACCTTGGCCACAGTGTCACCATGTGTGGTTGGATGGCGGTGCTTTTGATCTTGTCTTATGGAAATAGAGCATGTTCTATTTCTGGAAGACATCTTTCAGGTTATAAATTGTGTCTTAAGCCCCTGTACACACGATGCAATTTGTCTCACAAGACATATCTTATAAGATAAATCTTACCGTGTGTACCGGGCTTAAGAGAGATTTAGAGACGCATGCAGAAATGGACATCACACTTCGAAGCAATTTCAATATACCGTTAATTAAGCAGCTTAGGAATATGAAAGGTTTACGGAGAAAACACATGCTCTTTGTGAACGATTTAAATCTGTTATTGAATGTGCCTATGGCCATTCTCCAGCAACTAACATCATTACCCATTGTGTTTTAAATTTACAGGTAAATCAACCACACGTATATGCACTGTGAACGGCCACATGGCGACTAGTTCAAATAAACATATTCTTTTCTCTCCGACTAAACAATTTAATATAATTAACACTATACAACTAAAATAAACATTACAATAGTTTAGATTAAGCAGTAATAATTTGAAAAACGAACTCTTGTGAATACAGTGCGTACACAAAGCACCTCTTATTTTGTAGCAAAACAGCCCAAAGCGTGCACGCCAATAATCTATATTATTACGATACACAATAACATGTACACGCATTTGTCCGTGATGGTGCAAACTGCTCTGAATGAAATATTGAATTGGGGGAAGTGAGAGAGAGGATAGGGTATAAAGTGTGAGAGAAAGACAAACAAATAAAAGTGAAAGAAGTTTGCAAAAAGTAACCATCAGAAGTCAATGGAAGAACAGCTAAAATATGAAGAAACACAACCACACGTGTGTTTCAGCTCAGTGGTTTCTTACAACATTCAATTATACACTTATTTAGAATATAACAGTATACGCATTCTGTTAACTAACTGTTATTTAACTTGATCAAGTTTAGCTCCATGATTATTTTTTTATATAAATAGATGTAAATAAGTAAATAATAATAATAATAAAAAAGGATTAAAGTATTTGCTACACTGTCACAAAAAGTAAACATATATCTTCAATCTAGTTTTAAACAAAAACAAGTAATCGTTTCGTATTACCAACGTGGAGTAAAACGTGTGTACAACGGACAGTCGAACGCGATTTATGGTTGATAGATAATAAAAATCTAGTTCGAAAATACATGTAAAATCTGTAAAGCAAGCGAGCAGAACAAAAACAGCTAAATTTCAATCTACAAAACCCCTCATTATTGACACAAGACTTGACCCAGATATTGCCAAGCTTGCCCCATTGTTAACATAAACCAGTTATGGTCACTGTTTGTAATTATATAAATAATTTGCACATATTCCACGTGTTGAAGTGAAAACCGTAATACACGCTCTAGAAACGAATGGAAAGGGGTCGTCTCAACGAAAGAATGGCTTGTCAGCGCATGATTTCTATACAATGTTAGCAAAGACTGATTCTATAACAAAATTGAACCATAAACATGTTCTTTAAAACATGTACAACATTGTTTTGCAATTAAAAAGAATACATTTCAAAAATTGTTACTACATGATACAATGTTCAGATTGACAGCCACTATCAACTTTGACACATTCCCTTATCACTATAAAATTGTAAATAAATAGACTTGAGAACGGTCCGATCTTATGAGTGAATATTTTAGGGTAGCTAATCTACAACAAATTATATCAAAATATCGACATATAGTAAATATCGTTTTGTGCACATGAATATTTCCTATTAACTTAGACTAGAATTTAATGAGCTAATTCAATTTTATACACTATTTATGATGATATGTAACTTATTCTGTTACACTTGTGTTATAGCATAAATTTGAAAAGAAAGTTTGTTTATGCATTTCGCCACTGAATGTTTATAAATATTTATCAAGGTCACTGGCACTTCTCAGAAGATGGCGTTCAGGTCCCGCATTATCCTTGTAGAATAGACGTCCATCACCTGACCATGCCTGTTGTAATTTCCCTGATTTAACTAAGTGTCTGGCATGTGCTAGAAGACGGGATCTGATGCGTGTGAGGTCCTCGTTAACGAAAACACCTTTTAAATTAATGGTTATTATGGTTTTCATTATTGCTAGTGGTAAGGTAGCAACAGTTACTTTACATTTTTCACTTTTATGACGCAATTTTATAATTACACATGGTAACAGTGAACATTTTATATGTGTTGTAATGCACACGCTAACACGTATCCCTTACATGTGAACAATTGTATTTCTGTGATGATATGTACTTCTAGCACGTTGTGTTACAAGGGTAAATTGTAATCAATATGTAAGGCATGTCAAGGTATTGAACAGAAAGAGGCGAGGTCGTCCACATTGATTTAAATGCTTGGTAGGAAGAACTGATGGTAAAAAGCAATGTAAGCAAAACGATCGTGGCGTGTTTATGTCTCCGTGACAACATTTTTTTTCCTCAATATTTCTTTAACACCCGTTACTTGATATATTATTATGCTAACTTCTTGTCTCAGCAGCTTGTGTACGCTTGCGTAAAACCTTGCTTGTTACCACTTGATATGCAGCTGAGTTTGTTTTCTACAATGATAGCTCCTATTATTATGTACGATTCCGAAGTATTGGACTTGGAGAATATAGACATTTTTGATTGATTTCAGTTGAAATATTGTAAATTTATTCTTAATCTAAAACAGAGTACTCCAAAGTGTAAGTTATATGGTGAACTTGGCATAGTTCCATTGTCTTTACGTATTAAAAGTAGAATTCTTACCTATTGGTGTAATGTTCTTAATACTAAGAGTGCTAAAAAAATTAATATTTTATTTAGAACTTTGTTTAGGATGTATACTGACGATGATGTTATTTTTGGTTGGATTCATTTTGTTCATGATTCTTTGAATAACCTTGGTTTATCAAATTTTTGGATAGATCAAAAAGTCTCTTCTCCAAATGCTTTTAAAAGTCTTGTTAATTCTAAGCTTAAAGATCAGTTTGTTCAAAATTGGCATAGTTCTGTAGATAATTCAAGCAATTTTTTAAATTATCGTATCTTCAAACAGGATTTTATGTTTGAAAATTATTTTAACATTTTATCTTTTGATCTTGCTAATGTACTGTGTAAATTTAGATGTGTTAATCATAAATTGCCTATTGAAAAAAGGTGGATTCTATAATACTGAAATAAATCTTAGGACATGTACCCTTTGTAATAAAAACTTGTTAGGTGATGAATTTCATTATCTTTTCCAGTGCTCACATTTCAAAGTAGATAGAAAGAAATCATTGATGTTTACTATTTTAAACACCCAAACACTGTTAAATTCTCTCAATTGATGAATAGCAATGATAAACCAACCCTGTTAAAATTATCGTTATTCTGTAAAAAGTTTATGTCATCCTTTAGATAACTTAATAATTCATATATATCTATATGACAAGTCGTTCTCCATTTATTCATAACTCACTTATCATTCCATTGCTTTGCATTATGTTATTATCACCATGTTGTTAATGATGTTATACTATGTTTTGCTCTGTCTGATGCTCATAATGAGCATGGAATTAAAATAAAAATCTTGGAGATCGCTGAGCCAGATACTTATATTTAGTATCGGTGATACATTTTCAATTGCTTTTGTTTTCTTACTTAATTTTCGATTCGGTGGTTCCACACTCCGGCCGACAAAAGGCTCTGGGTATTGTTTAACCACTAATTTAGTCTTTTAGCTGTTACTTGTGATATGCAGGCTTCATAACCGCTGCTCCCAACTTAATTCCATATTGTTTATTTCGCTCTTCGGGGCATAGTATTTTGTTTGATAATGGACCATACGCCGCTGGACATCTGCATGCCATCTTCGGGATGGTTAAAATTATGTACAATTTATTTTATGAATATTGAGTTCTGCTCAACCCGGGGCTAGAGGGCATGAGCGGTAGCTAGCATATTTCACTACCGTTCATGAACAGTCTCAATCAAACCGAGACTGCAATATTTTGTATGTGTCGTGTTCGGCCGTTTCCAAAGGTCCATTATCATACTCTTTGAAATCTTAAATCTTGTCATGTTCATTGAAAATCTTGTCATGTTCATTGAATATAATTACCATCATCCCCTATCGTTGCAGATTCTACTGGAGTGGTATCGGAAAAGAATGATAGTGTCTCCAGCGAAACAAAAGAAGTGTCTACAACAGAACTTGCAGCATTTCTGCCGTTCTGAAAGTGAGAAAATATTAGGCCGATTTCATTCTTTTTATATTTATGTAAATGGAGAATGGCCCTGGTTTGTCAAGTGTCCTATTAAATTCACCTATTGTATTTGCGACAACAGTACATAACACAAACACGGTATCGCGACAAAAGGAAAAGAGCATATATCTATATAACCAAGCTGGTGCAACTTCAATAACCACCCGCAGTTGTTTTCAGAAATGTTAATATGAAGTTCACTTAAACAATTTATTCCGATAAGCGAGAATCGATTTCACCAAATTGTATAATATAAACACTCTGCGGCATGCTGTCTCAATGCCAAGAGAAACTAAAAAGAAAGTCGTCTAGTTTTAATAATTAATGATTATGAGATAGCATGCCTTGATGTCGTGTGACAATATGACACTAATATGGCATTGGTTTAAAATATGGAATGTTCCACTAGGTCAGACAAATGCACTCAAAAATAGTGCCAATTGACTGAATCGCTGGGACTGTAAAAGCTCTATTTGCATTTGTTCGGCTGTATGCAGTTTGTTTTAAAGGCAATTTCATGAAATTCTTTATAACATCAACATTTGTCAATAACATGACGTAAAACACGGACATATTAATAAATTGTTATTAGGTATGTGCGAAAAGACACGGGAAGAACATGAATAACAAAAATATTTAACACGGGCAAAAACTTCTGATAAATAGCCAAAGCAAATCACTACGAGGTCCCGCCTTAATTCCATTGCTTATATTAGCAGGGTTTTTTAACGGATATTGGACAATAAAACATGTTTAAAAACATTTTTTACTGAAAACTTGTGATAACCTGTTTAAAATTACCTATTAAATGTTTTAATTTTACAATATCCAAACTTTTTAAGCCGAAATAAGATTTTATTTCATTCCCCAGCCAACCCCGTTTTGGATAAGTAGTGGCTCTATTTTTGTCCGTAAACCACACGAGTCTTGCTTCCGGGGTTGTAGCCCTCCGTACACCACACGAGTCTAGCTTCCGGGGTTGTAGCCCTCCGTACACCACACGAGTCTTGCTTCCGGGGTTGTAGCCCTCCGTACACCACACGAGTCTTGCTTCCGGGGTTGTAGCCCTCCGTACACCACACGAGTCTAGCTTCCGGGGTTGTAGCCCTCCGTACACCACACGAGTCTTGCTTCCGGGGTTGTAGCCCTCCGTACACCACACGAGTCTTGCTTCCGGGGTTGTAGCCCTCCGTACAACACACGAGTCTTGCTTCCGGGGTTGTAGCCCTCCGTACACCACACGAGTCTAGCTTCCGGGGTTGTAGCCCTCCGTACACCACACGAGTCTTGCTTCCGGGGTTGTAGCCCTCCGTACACCACACGAGTCTTGCTTCCGGGGTTGTAGCCCTCCGTACACCACACGAGTCTTGCTTCCGGGGTTGTAGCCCTCCGTACACCACACGAGTCTTGCTTCCGGGGTTGTAGCCCTCCGTACACCACACGAGTCTTGCTTCCGGGGTTGTAGCCCTCGACAATTGTGCTTAAGAAATAAGCGCAACATGAAACATCGCAGAAAATGAAGGAAAACGTATTTCCGATGATATATGATAAAATTGATTTATCGGGACCGTTTTTTTGTGTATGAAATCCATGAATGCATCATGCAGATGACAACAATGCAATATTTGAAAACTGTATGATGTGTTCAGTTTGTATTCAAGTTTACGTCATTTATAAAAAAAAATGACAATTTCACAAACTCAGTGGACATGATTCATTATTTTTACCATTCGCAAATTAACGGCGGCTCACAAACTACTCTATAGACTTGCCAGGACAGACATGATAAGAAAATAGGTATAAATGGTCTTCGGCAAGGATGTGGCCCAAAATGAGTGATTTTCTGAAAAGTAAAAGTTTTTGGCGAAAAACAGAAAACTCTATCGGTAAATCTGATTTAAATTCTTGCAAAGTTATTGCAAAGGTATGTTTATTGACAGACATAGTTTTCATCACTTGGCAGCTTTTGTGAAATCTTCCCTATAAGTAGAATGAGCTGCATTTTACCGATGTGAGACTTTTAGAGAATTTTAAGGAAAAACGTGAGGTTAAAATAAACATGTTTTAGACCTGTTTTAGACGAGAATTTAAATTAAAACCCCTTGATTCATTTATTTCACACACAAAATGTACAAGTCATTGTATCTAATAGCTTTTTTATTATTTTTATTATACGTTGTTATATACGATCGGTGTAATCGAATTGAATACGAGAACAATGAGGTGTTTAAAAAAGTAAATAAATTAATCGAACCTCATAACTAGTTTAATTACTAAATACTGTCCAAATACTAAGCCTAACGTATTTTACAATGATTTTTCAATGCAATGCAAGTTGTTGTTATTTATGTATATTTACATTTCCTTTTCAACGCTTTCGATCAAATATTATTTTTTGTTACGCCTTAATTCGAGATAAAGGACATTGTGCAAGTGGGAGCGTCTAAGTGCTGCTCCAACTGGTTTTACTCAATATTACTATATGCTTGAAGCCGCTCTGACGTTTGTATGTACCGTGTCAATCAATACCCATTATCAATGAAAATACCTATAGTTAACTGAAACTGGATTTTATAGTTTTATATTTCATTGCGGTATGACAAACGTCTGGGTAGTTTAAAGCTATCGAGAAGCCCTTCGAGATTCAAGAACTGTAAACTATCGCAAATGTTGATCATGCCCCCAATGTAAGATCTAAATATACAATTGATTCCTTAAAGAAACGTAATATTTTGAACCGGAACATTATCTTTAAACATGCAGATTTGTTTTTATCTCCAGTAGAATTATGAGTTCATGGAATGAATATCAAATGTCTCATTAACAATGATCTTAATGAACATCAACTTAACAAAGCTAATATTTCTGATACTAACGCTTTTTTTCTTGATTTACATCTCTCCATTGAAAATGGTGAAATAATTAGCAAAATATATGACAGAAGATATAATTTTAATTGTGATATTGTTAATTATCCCCATTTAGATGGGGATGTTCTCCGAGCAACTTCTTATGGGGTCTATGTGCCTCAACTTATTCGTTTTTATAGAGCTTGTACTCGAGTTGAGGACGTTAATATTCGTAATCTGTGTATAACTAAAAAGATACTCCATCAGGGTTACCGTGACCATAAACGTAATAAAACCTTTGCAAAATTTCATTATCGTAACCCTGATCTTTCCAAATATAAAAGTAATTCAAGAACTCTTCTGCAACAAGAACTATCACAACCTGACGTCTATGGTGACGTGATTTACAAACTTCGTAAGATCCTTGGTCATGATCACCTTCATACTATCTTTGTTAAACTTGTTAAAAGGTTTATCAAAAAGGGTTATGACCCTATCATTTTGCAATGCACTGCATGCTTGGTGGTGAACCCATTTACAGTTCGCCACTATGCTTTCCTCTTTGATTGTGCGATGACCGGACAGGCTGTGGACCCTATGATGACGTCTACATAATGCCGGAAAGGATGGTGACGTTTGATGTTTGTCTGCAGTCTTGTCTTGTCGTGCCCTCAATGGTTTATTCTCTTGGTGCTCTGGCTTCTGCGAAGTCATTGAGTACCTTCTTTGTGGCTTTCTAGGCTATTTTTGTATTTATATATACACGAGCATCTTTGTGTTTTACTTATATTGCCTATTAATGCTGCCTTGTTGGTTAGAGAATAGTTCATGGCGGGGATTTCTTTATTTACACTGTCCCGTTTTAATGGGTTGACAGTAGAACGTGTTTGCGTAAATGTGCTTAAAATATACTAATACAGTTCATGAAATAAATATAATAAGAACGTGTTTACGTACTTGAAAATGGTACATTGTCAAATGGTTCGGTAGAAAATTAAAAGTAACTATGACTAGTCACATTCGAGATTGTTTTAGTTTTAATTTTATGTGAGTCAATGTTTCTGCCACATAGTGAAGATATTTCATCTCAAGACACGGTGCCTGGAATAACTATGTTTTTCTGTTTAGACTGCAGTAGTATAGAAACTGAGAGTTCTGGCACAGTTTTTCTTTCGGGGTCCCCTCCATGACGAGATGGTAGATTTGCGTGTTACAGCATAAAAAACAACCTAAAATCGCCGGAAAACTGATTGGAAACAACAATCAGTTACAACCCGAGGTGATGCTGTGTTACCAAGCCCAGCCAACACATTTAAAACTCGTTTTGCAAACCCCCTACCACCCCCCTTCGGGGAAATCTCCCCACAACCCTCAGTTTCTATACTACTCGCAGGATAATTGGTAATATGACTTGTTACTTTAGTCTATTTTCAAATCTAGTTCAAATCTAAACAGGTGGACGCTTCCAGCCAAGTGGCTAACCAGATTTCAAAATAAGCGGTAGAAATGGTTTTAGTGCAGTCAAACAAAGTCGGAAGAACAGGGCAGTCATCCTCTTAATGGCTACTATTTATATGCTAGTGTATCTTGGCCATTGTCTAATATTTACCTTTTGTCATCATATGCAGACAAACTTTTTTTTTATTAATTTCTTAGCTGTTCAGCTTGTGTTTGTTAGATATGATAACTTTCATTTTATGGCGAGCTTCCATTGCTGTGAATAAAATATTTTTGTAGTTATCATGTGTTATCTGTTTTGACAACACAATTTTTGATACCTTTGCATTTCTTTTGTTTCAGTTTTATCAGCCAAAATGTAAGAGTATGATTTACCCGTCAATCCAACAAACTCTACGAATATTGTGCCACATGCTTCGTCTTTCATTTTTAACAATAACCTTTTTGTTATTATCCTGTCTTTGTAAAGATCAGCATACACATATTTTGTTCTAATTTCATAACATAGTGAATCAGTGTAAACAATATCTTGTCTTTCTCATTGTATTTACTTTTAGTATAATTGTAGTGGAAATTACACATTGAGTATTTTGACAAGTCTAGAATGCACTTACCGACATAACAGGAGCGATTTAAGACCAGCCTTTTTTTTACCATATTGATGGCAAATAAGTTTTCGCTAAACATCTTGCAGGAAATAAATGACGGTTTTGCTGAATATTTCAAAAGGACTTCCTCGTAATGCGTTAGGTTAACTTTAATTCTTTTTCTCAAGTTCTCCATTGTTTTACCAAAAACCGAATTATTCATAAGCTTGAAGAAATCTTTCTCGAAAGCATTTTTTTTCTACTGTTCTGTTTGCAGTATTGAAGTCGATATACACTTTTAACTCTTGAGACTCATCTAACTGGAGTATCCTATGTATTTTTTTAACTTTTAATCCTAACTTCTCATACAGTTTTAAATTTCTATACTGTGTAACACATTTTTCCTTATCCTTCAATGTTGTGACAATTTTCTTTATTTTACTTGATCCCACATCAAACTTCTTTTTCAATTTCTTGCAGTAGTCCGATAACCACTCATCTTTTATATTTAAACTTTCCGGAGCAAGAGGATAATCATTATGCAAGTCATACAACTCTTCAGGATATTCAAGATCACACTCAACAATATAGTTTGATTTCCCTTTTTCAAAGTTATCAACCCATTTAAAATTACCAGTTGGTAATGGTTGACAAATTGCCCATCCATACAAATTATTTGCATCAAGATACATTATATACTTAAGTTCTTTACTACTATTATTATGTTCTTTGTCGTCTACGACTCCGACAAACATAAAACATTTATCTTCTTATGTATGTTGCATACATGCAAACGTTTCATTGACCACCACATGAAATATTGAATACCAACTATCCATCCCTTAAATCACCATACAACACACGACAAATCACGTTCACAAAAGAATAACACAACACATAGTTGGGAGTTAGCCTACAGCCTTAGAGAGCGGCCTTAGATCTCTTTATTAGAGAAGGAAAGCAAACACAAGTCACAGAAAATGTCAACCCTTCTGTCTCTTGTAAGTTCCAATCACAATGCATATACAATCCAACTCTTATACGTTCCAAGGACGTCTATGTACTGATGCATGTAACTTCACAGATAGTTTCCAAAGTTCGTGTACTAATGATAAGCTGCATATAGTAAGGCTCTCTGAAAAATACTAAACATACTTCCTTCATTTTCTTGTTATAAACATACCAAATATAGAAATTATTGATCTGTTTGGCATCTCTCCGATCATACGACCTATGGTAACAAAATACTATTAACAGATAAACATATGTCCAATATTAACACTGCTTGTTATCATAAGAGCAGAGACGTAATAAAACAGATTCAAAACTGATGCTTTCATATAATCGACATATCACGTATGCACTTTCATTTTTAACTGTATGCAAGTTGTAATTTCCTTGAACACAAGTCTGCAGTTGCTCTGAAATTAAAGGTAATTATGATTGGAATACGTTTTTTTTTTCAATAGGGCTACTAAAGATGTTGACAAATATGATTTAAAAATAATCCGTCTGTGGCCTATGTTACGCTTTATAATGCAGTTGTTTGCTGAAAAGTGTAACTGTATATACTTTGTCAGTCTCCATAGCAGAGGTCTGCAACTGACGGTGATAATATGCTATTTCTGCCTAAAGTATAAAAAGAGAAAATGAAAAACGAGATTAGGCACTTGTATAGTGTTCCACATGCGACTGTGTCAGATAAGCGGGTAAGTGCCAAAATAGTACTCGGTCTTAGATCTCGGACCTGATAAAAAAAAAAGGGCATTTATGCGCCACTACAATACAGCACTTGTTACTTATACCAGTAATACAAATATATATCATATGGCAGAATCTGCCTCAAATCTATACCAGGCCAAGAACCGATACTTTCATGAAAAATAATTCTTGTTAATAAGTCCGTACTGACTTAACTCCCACAATTACTCTATCAATCAGTTACCTGTAATCTTTGTTTTACGACTATTCGATTATTGTAGTGGTGTCTTGCATAGAAATGCAATTCTTTACAATGTGTTTAATTCACTGGAAGTTTTTATTATGCTAAATTATGAGGAACATTATTTTTCGATATTATTAAATACAGTAACCTATTGCCTATTTCAAGTTTATATTACTAAAGTGTATGGGGTGGGTGGGTGGGGCATGTAAAGGCACAAACGACCGCTCTCTAAGAAAGGCTAAGCTCGAATGAAAAACGCCCTGAGTAATATATAAATTACAAGCAAATCTCGTGCAATACTTGCAAAACCGGTCGACTGTAAATAACATTTATAAAATCTATCGCACAGGTCATGGATTCAAATCAATGCTTGAACAACTCACAGGCAGTTGTTCATAAATCAAAATACAAACAAAGATAAATTATATTATGTTCTTTGTCGTCTATGACTCCGACAAACATAAAACAATTATCTTCTTATGTATTTTGCATACATGCAAACGTCAGTCTCATTGACCACCACATGAAATATTGAATACCAACTATTAAATTACCATATTACACGACCTATTCATCCCTTAAATTACCATACAACACACGACAAATCACGTTCACAAAAGAATAACACAACACATAGTTGGGAGTTAGCCTACAGCCTTAGAGATCGACACAAAGAACGGGTCAGTAATATGCCGAACATCAGTAAACACCATGAAAAACACTATACATGTATATATTTAACATAAAATAATTTAAAATGATTTTTTAGAACGGAGACGGGCTTGCAAATCTCGTTATCTCGTAGATATCAAAGACTATTTTAAGGTTAAGGAATGGAGCCAGATGAACCAACAGTTATAACATTTCAACTGGGTGGGTACTAAAGAACGATACTTATTACATGCATGAGCAATATCATGTTTTGTTCAGCAATATCATATTTTGCTGAAGAATATCTTAAAGATCGGCCAAGTCGCGACGACGTTTTATGAAACTGCTTCTGAGCAGTCATGACAAACATAACTAAATACATATCTGCGCAATATCGCATTCAAACTCTCAAGACTGTCTTGTGGGACTGCATCAGGTGCAACATCATTTATAACAAGTGAACTGAGCAGTACTAAAGACTGTATCTGAGCAACCACGAACAACATTACTAAATACATATCTGCGTAATATCGCATTCAAACTCTCAATACCGTCTTGAGGGACGGCACCAGGTGCAACATCATTTATAACAAGAGCTGTCGGAGAACAGCGCAGCTCGACTATTCAATTTTTCAGAGAATAATAAATTATATAGCTAGTATATACCATCAGAAAACAAGGCTACAACAATGTGGGGTGGGGTTGGGGGCACAACATAACTATGCGTAAGAATTGACCAAAACTACACAGAAATATGTAAAACAAGATATGTCACAGTAAGTGACAAATGCCCCCGAAGTGACCTGTAAGTGTGACCTTGACCTTGGAGCAATATGAAACCAACAGATATATTTAAAAATAATTTAAAAAATAAATCAAATAAAACAAACAATAAAAATAAAATAAAATAAAATTTAAAATTTAAAAAAACAAAAACGACACGACGTCTTGTGGTGAGCAATTGTGCGAAGTTATTTGAATATCCGTCGATTATTGCCAGAGTTATGAAGCGGACACGATTGTTCAGACGAACGGATTTTGACCTTTGATCTCTAAGTGTGACCTTCACCTTGGAGCCACGGACCTGGATTTTGTGCGCGACACGTCGTCACGTTGTGGTGAGCAATTGTGAGAAGTTATTTGAAAATCCGTCCATTATTGTCAGAATGAAACGGACACGATTGTACACGCGAACGGTCGCACTGACTACTATATTCCACCCTTCGGGGGCATAAACAAAAATAAAAAAATAAGAAAATCGAGTTTTGAGTGTGGTGTGTGGTGGGGGTGGGGGTGGGGGAGAGGCGGGGGTGGGTGGTGGGAGGAGTGGGGGTGGTGAGGGTAATATATAAATGTAAGATGCTATGTAAAAATTCACCAAAACAACACAAAAGTATGTAAAAAAAATAATAAAAAATCGAGTTTTGAGTGGGGATGGGGCAGAGGTGGTGGGTGGGGAGGGCAGCATATATGTGTAAGAAGTTATGTAAGAATTGATCAAAACAACACAGAAATATGGTAAAACAAAATAAAAATAAAAACATTGAGTGGTGGGGGGGGGGGGGGGGCGGGGGGGCGGGGGGGGGGGAAGGGGGGGGGGTCGGGGGGGGGGGTCAAGATTGCTATGTGTAAGAATTGTAAGAATTGACAAAAACAACACAGAAGTATGTAAAAAAAATATATATATATATCGAGTTTCGAGCGGGGGAGTGGGGGAGAGGGTGGGTTTGGAGGGGGTAGTGTGTGGTATGTCGGAGGGGGTCGAGGGGACAACATATATGTGTAAGAAGCTATGTGTAAGAAATTACCAAAACAACACAGATATATGTAAAAAAAACAATAAACATTAAATAAAAATATTCCAGTTTTGAGAGTGGAGTGGGTGGAATGGGGGCGGGGGCGGGTGGGGAGGGGGTGCAACATAGGTAAGTGTAAGAATTGACCAAAAAACACAGACATTTGTAAAAAAATATCTGGTGGTGGGTGGGGGGATGGGGGGTTCGAGTGTGTGTGTGTGGGGGGGGGGGGGAAGTGGTGGGGGAGGTGAGGGGCAACATGTGTAAGAATTGACAAAAACAACACAGAAATATTTAAAAAAAAATTAGAGTTTCAAGTGGGGGTTGGGGAGGGGGGAGCGACAACAATATGTTTCATGTGGGTGGGGGGGTTAGAGGTGGAAGTGGGTTGGGGGAGGAGGGGAGGCAACATATATGTCTAAGAATTGACTAAAACAACACAGAAATATGTAAAAAAAAGAAGAAAAAAAATAGTTCCATGTGTGTGTTGGGGGGGGGGGGGTGGGGGCAGGGGGGTGGTGTGGGGGGAGGGGGCAACATATATGTGTAAGAATTGACTAAAACAACACAGAAATATGTAAAAAAAAAAGTGTGGAGGGGTGGGAGTTGGGGCGGGGGGGGGGGTTCTGGCTGGGGGGGGGGGTTCTGGCTGGGGGGGGGGGGTGGTGGGGGTGGGGAGCACATGCCCCAATATCGGTGAAGTATGAATAAGATGCATAATGATATAAGAAATCCCAAACCAAAATTATAGATATATGCATGCTTACATGCAAAACCTAGATCTGCCTTTATTGCACATTTTATGGGCCATCACAATTTGGGTTCCATGGGAGCCCAGAATTTACGGAAGACAAAATTACTTATCCAATCCTTTACAACATACTATAAGGAAACCAATTCCAAAATTTAGTTCAGCTAGGACAAGAAATGTAGGAGATATAGACCTGTTAACGCAGCTTACACGCAAAGTTTGATGTGAAACAGAGACATTTTAAGGGATATAAGAATTTGGGTTCCGTGGGAGCCCAGGGGTTACAGGAACTAAAATTAAGCAGCCCTTAAGATAATGCTATAAGGAAGCTAATGGCCAAATTTGGTTGTGCTAGGGCAAGAATCGTAAGAGATATAGACTTGTAAACACAGCTTACACGCAAACCTTGATGTGGGACGGCGACGCCGGAGTGATTAGAAAAGCTCTCTTATTCTTCGAATAGTCGAGCTAAAAATGAACTATGCAGTACCAAAGACTATTATTATTCTACCCAAGACTGTTTTGAGAAGCGGCTTCAGGCAATCAATATCTATAAAACGTGAACTGAGCAGTACCAAAGAATATTATTACATACATATCTATGGACTATCGAATAGAACCCAAGACTGTCTTAAAGCTGTACAGTCCCTATTTTAACTGGTAATAACTCATGAATATGAATGAGTCACGTGTGAAGTAGTTTCAAATCGACAAACACCCCAAAAGTCGGTATATAAGGAGAAATCGATACGTAAAATTTCACTTTTTTATTTAGCCTCCGTACAGGTAACATCGATAAATATACGGCTCCAGAATATATGTGATAAAAAAATAGTTGCCCGGAACGGGATTTGAACCACAGCCTTGCACTTGTAATTTTTGAAAGATGTACGCTGAACCTCTAGACCACTGCGATTTATTGGTATTATGTAGCATTTTTAACACTAAATAGGCATTACGTAATAACAAGAGCGCGCACACAGACTCATCAAGCGCTAAATAACAAGTCGAGATATGGTTGATTTGAGGCGAAGTATTAGTTTCATATTGATAAGATACAGTATTACACCAGGCAATGTTAATTTACACGTGCGACAATATGGACTGCATATTTATTGATCCATCATTAGTTGCGTTCAAATATGTTAAGTTATTTTGCCTCATAATATATGGTAGTTAGTATACTATTTTCTCAAGTAGCGTTGTAGTTCAGTGGTTAGAGCACAGGACTTGAAATCAGAAGGTCGTGTGTTCGAGCCCCGAAAGAAGCTAACTTTTCTTTTTGTAAAAATTACTGTTACCTGTGTATAGGTACGATGTGCACTGGTCGATTGATATACAGTAAATGATTTCCTTCGCTATATTTGCTCGCTTAAATACCCGATTTCGACATGAGCTGGTGAACATGAAGTTACAA
>JAWPHD010019329.1:0-36181 GCA_037043455.1 Cyrtodaria siliqua
GTTATGTATGATGTTTTTTAAATCTCACAACTGAATAAGTTTTTACACAGCAAAAAATCTATCTACAAACGGACAACTAGATGGGCGATATATTATGCCACCGAGTCTTCAACACCATCGCAGTTTAAGTGAAACCTATTGAGATTTGTTTTAAACTACAGACAAATAACTTTTTGCCCTTGAAAAAAAAGTTATTCCTATACCCCCATCCCCACCCCATTCACACACACATAGGTCAGATTCTCTAAGTCCTTTCAGAGTCCTTGACTCTCATCCGACACACATTTGTAGCCTGTAGTCATACACAGTTTACCCGCTGACATCATTTCAAGATTAGTAGTGAGACTGAGGAACTACATTCTTCATGTAAAAACACTGACCTTGATATTTTTTGGATATGTTGCAAGTTCTGCACGTGTCAGCTTTGCACCTGTCGCCAGCAGCAACTTTAATGCCTTCTCTCTGCAGTTGAAAATTGCCCAGTACAGAGCCTTGGTATCCCTGGAACGCAGAAATCATGATTTGAATGATTATGTTTTTTGTAAATTGCTCCAGTTTTATTTCAGCAATTTCAAATTATTTTTATTGCACACTTTTATTTCTGTACCTTGTAAATGTGAAGGCATAAATCAAGGACAGAATGGAAGACTAGTGTAAACATAATTTATTTAAATAGTCTCAGTTAGAAACATGGGCTTAGTGTGGCCTGTTTTTAAACCTACTCCTAATACGAGGTGCAAAATGCAGAGTGAGGGAGAGTGGGTGGGTTTGGGAGTAGATGTCCCCCTTTGGATCAAAATGGTACTTGAACAAGTGATATATGTCAGGAATATAATGTTATGCTCGCAAAAAGATTGGTACATTTTTTTTTTAGTTTCATTTGCCCAAGCTACTCCCGGGAGTAAGGGAGTATTCCACGCTATGCTCCTGAAAAAATGTCACGGGCGTAGCTGGCCTTTTTGAAGCTGCAGACTCGTTTAATTTCTGAGCACTGTAGGGGGTCTGCATCCTCCCCGAGAAAAAAAAAAGATAAATAGAGTGTTTTCTGGTGCATTCTGGTGCATTTTTTGAGATGCATTTAAAATGCTAAAACATACATGTTTTTTGCTTAATTATAATTAGACACACATACAACTATCAATTTCTTTTTGCTGTTTTGCTGGTTTTCACATACAAGTAGTAGTACCCCCCTGACCCCTAGTGGCAGTGACTCCCCACTCACAGATTTTTATTGCAGATTTGAAATTTTCAAAATTTTTCATTTCCCAGAATAATCTGCCTTAATGGAGCTAGGTCAACTATTATTATTGTACATTTATTATTTATGTAGATATGAAAAGTTACCCAGCTCGCTATACTGCAGCTCTAAATTCAGGAAGTAAGCCATTGAATTAATCTGAATGTTGTTCAACTGTTCATCAACACACTATAGGTTATTACATTAGCCACCCCATAGAGACGGCGAGAATAAACAGGAAATCTGGGAACCTGTCCTACTCCTATTAACAAATAGATTCCTGAGGTTCTTTAATGCTCTCGAAGGATAGATATCAAGAGCAACATTCCTGTGAAGTTTCATGAAAAATCTGTCAAGTACATGTAGTTTCAAAGGAGTAGTCACTACAAGCTTTTAGTATATAACTCTATGTAAACAAAGATGGCCGCTGGCAGCCACATTTAATGTTGAATCAAAATCATTTTCTACAAGGACCAACATCATGTCATCCTGATCATTTTTAGAAAAAAAGTCCCATATCAATATCACGTATAGTTTTTCAGGAAGTAGTCGCTACAAATTTGTTTTTTTTAAATCTATTTTTAGCCATGGTGGCCATCTTGAATTTCCGGCCAGACTGAAATTTTGCTAGAATCAACTAGACATCAAGAGCAACTTTCCTGTGAAGTTTTATGAAAATCCATCACATAGTTTTCAGAGGAGTAGTCGCTACAAGTTTTTATTATATAACTCGATGTAAACAAAGATGGCCGCTGGCATCCATGTTTAATGTTGAATCAAAAATAATTTATGACAAGGATCAACATCATGTCATGCTAATCATTTTAGAAAAAGTCCCATATCAATATGACTTAATATAGTTTTCAAGTAGTAGTCCGTCCGTAGTAGAAAAATCCGTCAAGTAGTTTCAGAGGAGTAGTCCCTACAAGTTTATATTACCGGTATATAAACTTTTTTGTAAACAAAGATGGCGGCCGTTTAATGTCGAATTAAAACGATTTTTCAACAAGGATCATCATCTTGTCAGGCTGATCATTTTAGAAAAAGTTTTCTTATCAATATCACTCATAGTTTTTCAAAAAAGTAGTCGCTACAAATTTTGTTTTTTAAAAAATCTATTTTTAGCTGTGGTGGCCATCTTAAATTTCCGGCCCACCTGAAATTTTTGCTATGATCAATAAGACATCAAAAAGTAAACATTCCTGTGAAGTTTCATGAAAATCCGTAAGTAGTTTTCAGAGAAGTAATCGCTACAAGTTTTTTACTATATAACTCTTGTAAACAAAGATGGTCGCTGGCAGCCATGTTTAACGTCGAATCAAAAACTGTTTTTCGACAATAACCAACATCATGTCATGCTGATCATTTTAGGAAAAGTCTGATATCAATATCACTTATAGTTTTCAGAAAGTAGTCGCTACATATTTGTTTTTGTTTTTTTAATCTATTTTTAGCCGTGGCGGCCTTTTTGAATTTCCAGTCGATCTGAAATTCTGCTAGGATCAACTAGACATTAAGAGCAATATTCCTGTGAAGTTTCACGAAAAATCCGTCAAGTAATTTCAGAGGAGTAGTCGCTACAAATTTTTACTATATAAACTATTTGTAAACAAAGATGGCCGCTAGTTTAATGTCGAATCAAAATGATTTTCAAAAAAGGATCATCATGTCATGCTGATCATTTTAGAAAAAGTCCCCATATCAATATCGATTATAGTTTCCAAGAAGTAGTCGCTACAAACTTGTTTTTTTAGAAATGTATTTTTAGCTTTGGTGGCCATCTTGGATTTCACATTAACATGAATATTTGCTAGGATCAACTAGACTTCATGGGCAAACATTTCTGTAAAGTTTTCATGAAAAATCCATCCAGTAGTTTCAGAGGAGTAGTCGCTACAAAAAAAAAGTTTACGGACTGATGACGGGCAACCGCACCACGGCATTATAAGCTCTGCTGATCTCTGAAACAGTAGAGCTAATTGAATTGAATTGAATGTTGTTTTAAACGGCTCATCAACACAGTATAGGTTATTTAGAGTCGCCCCAGAGATGGAAAGAAAACTATACTATTTTTAAGCATATTATGCATTTTTTCTAGTTTAATTAACAGAGCAAGAAAAGAAAACAACCCACAATTTAACCTATTTAAACTTCTGACATTATAAACCTTTCTTTAAAATTGTATAACAAGCATATGAAACTACCAGATACTGCATCATTTAAAAAAAAAAAACATGCAAAATAACGGAAAAATTACACTACAAAACCATTTATCAAAAACTCTACCCAGGTGTTCAGGTCAAAATTATAATTAACGGCAAAATTACTCTACAAAACCATTTATCAAAACTCTATCCAGGTGTTCAGGTCAAAATTATAATAATATATATGTGATGATTAAAAGTACAGGTTTATTCACGGGGTTCTTAAAATACCCATGATTGGTAACTCTTAATTCGACGCTGCAGTTTTGAGGTTTGTCTGGCTGATTAAAGCCATTTATATTGTTTCTATAGAGTTTGGATGGTCAAAATATGTTATATATGTACCTCATCGTTAGTAGGCTCTGATGTAAAATATGGCTGTTGATGGCGGGATAGGGACTTTAAAGCATGACGATGTATAGATGTTACCATGTCGATGAAAGTATATATTAGGCCTTTCTTCACAGAAAGAAGCTCTCATTGAATGAAAGGAGTATTTTGATGATCATTTCTGAATTTGTATAATTTTACCTGGCATCAGGTATATCTGGATTAGCTCCATGGCATATTAGTGTTTCTGCATTATCTTCAAACCCAAAATAAATGCTCACAGACAGTGCCGTCTCACCAAAGCGTCCATCTCGAATATTTAACAGAGCACCTCGCTCGATCAACATCCTGCATAAGTTTGGATTGCCATTACGAGCGGCAAGAGTAAGTGGTGTGTTGCCATCGTCATTTAATACGTCCATGTCAAACTGAAATGTTAGGGCGAAGTTAAGCATACCTTCACCCATTTTACTCGCCATAACTGCCGCATGGAGCAGGTTGCCAAGGATACAAATGATGTAAGGATCAGCGCCATTTTCGTATAAGTATTTCGATATTCGGAGGTTGCCGCCTAAAACCGACATAAACAGTGCCGTTGATTTGTCCAAAGCTTGAGTGTTTACAAATTGCTGCTTTTCCTCTTTCTGTAGGTCAGCCATTCTTTGGGAATCGATTAACGACTGCCTGCGTCTATCGTGTTGTTGTACGATCAAGCCTTCAGAACCGCCCCCATGAGAAGTATTGTTTCTATAGCTATGTTGCTGTTCCTCTGCCTGCTGCGATTTATCTAACAGACAACGTATAATGTCATGATGAAAGTCGTACCCAAGAAAAGCTGCGATGTGTAGCGGAGGAAAGTGCCGTTGAAATACACTGATCATGCTGGCTTTTTTCCAACTGCATCCTGCAGACAGAAGTGCTTCGGAGATGTTTTTTCCTGTATCCACCTGTAACAAGGCCAGTCCTAAAGCCGTCTGCCCCCTGTTGTTTCTCTTATCCAGGTTAGCGCCGTATTGTATCAGTAATTTCACCATGTCCTCATTACCTCTTATCACAGCGAAATGAATGGGCGAATTGGAGCAATCGCCGAAGCACTGATTAATGTCTTCTCCGTGTTCCAATAAAATGGAAGCTAGATAGATGTTGTCCATATTTACTGCGTGTATCAGTGGCGGCTTGCTCAACAAAACGTCATTACTGCCTCTCATCTGCATAACTTGCTGTACATCGGCGCCATTTTGAAGAAGCAATTTCGAAACTTCTACTGATTTATTCATTGATAACTGCAAGGGCGTGAGGCTCTGGCAGCATGGGTCATTAACTTTCACGGCTCCATAGGACAGGATCAGCTTCAAGATCGTGGCTTCGTTAAGGATTATGACCAAGGCTGTAGCATTCATTTTATTAGCTGGCGCCAGAGCGTTTGGATCAGCACCATTTTCCATTAATATCCTGACTAGGTCTTCGTCGTGTGTGCTGATGGCACACATTAAAGGCGTCTCATCCACCTGTGCAGAATTTGAAGATAATCCTCCTTTAAACAACAATCTTAGGATTTTCATCACATTGGTCCGAGTTTGACTGTCCTTAATTTCAGTTGAATTCCAAGTTAACGACAGGCTAAGACCGTTCTTTTGGGCGTGGTCCATCAGGAACTGAGAATAATGCTTAATTGAAAGATACACGGCAGACTTATCAACATCATCAAACGTTTCTGTGTTGTCTAAAAACTTAATGGCATCATTTAAAAGGCCAGATGAAACAGCCTTACAGAATGTACATGCTTTCCACGCTAGTTTATCCAGTTGAAAGGCCATATTTGCTTTCTATATTAACATGATGGTTACTACCTCCCGAAGTTCTGTTTTATATTTTATATATAATTATATACACATATATCTCTCTCGTTCACAATTTCATTTCTGTATTTTCACATACATCCTGAAGTCAGCACTGCTTGCACACATCCTGAAAATAAACAGACAGTAAAAGAGGTGTTATAATTTATACCAGAACATGCATACAGAAACGAGAATTTAAGATGTTTTTTAAGACTTTTTCATTTGTATTTGCATAGCATAAAGAAATTAAATTTATTTAATAATATCTCATTGCTTGAAAATTATTTGATTATATATATATGAATAGCAAATAGGAGTTAAAATTTGAATATTTATCAATAGGTTGTTCATTAGGTCAATCAGTTTTATTGCTACACATATCACAATATATCGGTAGCCATTAATAATAATCATGATAATAATAATAATTTAGTAATGCATACAGTCACTGATTTAAAATAACTGCTATTAGTTTACTGTTTCTTAAAATTATTCGATACTAAGCTTCGAGACATTTTTTGTAAGATGGTCTTAGTGTAAAGGAAGCTAGCATAAGGCCAATTAAGAACTGGTGGTCTTATAGTGAAAGAAACAAGTATGAAAATGTGTATGGCTTTGTACATGTAACAAACTTTAGGATCAAAGGACAGTACTTTTAATTTTCAACTCAATAAATTCATTTCATAAAATATAGCTTATTAAGAAAACCAGTAGTATCCATAGGCCCTTATGACCCTATTTAAAATAAGACAACTAGAACTGAACATTGCCCTTTAGGGGTGGCTTGAATACCCCCTGCAAGTAGGTGGCCTTGAATTTTTACCTAGTTACCTATATATCCTCACTTAAAAAGTTTCATGGTTGTGTAGCAGTCGACGTTGAGTACTTATATGGAGTGGAAAACGTTTTCATTAACGGCCCACGGCGAGTCGGCGACCCTGATATTTGACTAGTGACATTAAAATGTCCTGTTCCAGTCCTTCATAAATAATTATAAAAACAAAAAGTAATATTATCAAAAGATGCAATTTCCGGTGGAAATAGCACTCACTTTCTACAACAAAGTGGTCACGGGGAATGTAACGCCTTTAACTTGTGAGAGGTTTCTTACTCATATTAGACATCAATGCCAAATTTGAGACAAATCATTTTCAGACAAAGAACAAAACATTGTTGAAGAAAACTCAGTGACATAGCAAATCTTTTAAGAAATTTATGCAAAAGTGAACAATATAAAAACAACAATTTAGTGGAACCACCTTAACAATTGACAACAGTATCGTGTGATACAATCGGCTAAGGGCTTCAGGGCAGCTCTATCTATCTATCTTCCTTTAATGCCAAACCCCTGCTGGGGACCTAGGCATGCCTCGTCATACCGACAAAGACTGTTAGTATTTTAAAAATATATTTAAAAGAAATTTAAGAGAAACATTGAAGTTTTTGGATGTTAGGTTTAACAAGAGGTCAATGACCTTGAAGCTCTACTGATTGATTTTGATTTCAGGAAGTAGTCGCTACAAACTTGTTTTTTGAAAATTTATTTTAGCCGTGGCGGCCATCTTGAATTTCCGGCCGACCTAAAATTTTGCTAGGATCAATTAGACATCAAGAGCAACATTCCTGTGAAGTTTCATGAAAATCCATCAAGTAGTTTCAGAGAAGTAGTCGCTACAAGTTTTCATTATATAACTCTATGTAAACAAAGATGGCCACTGACAGCCATGTTTAACATCGAATCAAAACGATTTTTTACAAAAAAGACCAATATCATGTCATGCTGATCATTTTAGAAAAAGTCCCATATCAATATCACTCATAGTTTTCAAGAAGTAGTCGCTACAAACTTGTATTTTGAATTTTTTTTTTAGCCGTGGTGGCCATCTTGAATTTCCGGCCGACCTGAAATTTTGCTAGTATCAATAAGACATCACGAGCAACATTCCTGTGAAATTTCATGAAAATCCGTCAAGTAGTTTCAGAGGAGTAGTCGCTATAAGTTTTCATTATATAACTCTATGTAAACAAAGATGGCCGCTGGCACCCATGTTTAACATCGAATCAAAATGATTTTCGACAAGGATCAACATCATGTCATGCTGATCATTTTAGAAAAAGTCCCATATCAATATCACTCATAGTTTTCAAGAAGTAGTCGCTACAAACTTGTATTTTGAAATATTTTTTTAGCCGTGGCGGCCATCTTGAATTTCCGGCCGACCTGAAATTTTGCTAGGATCAATAAGACATCAAGAGCAACATTCCTGTGAAATTTCATCAAAATCCGTCAAGTAGTTTCAGAGAAGTAGTCACTACAAGTTTTCATTATATAACTCTATGTAAACAAAGATGGCCGCTGGCAGCCATGTTTAACGTTGAATCAAAACAATTTTCGACAAGGACCAACATCATGTCATGCTGATCATTTTAGAAAAAGTCCCATATCATTATCACTTATAGGTTTCAAGAAGTAGTCGCTACAAACTTGTTTTTTAAAAACCTATTTTTAGATTTGGCGGCCATCTTGGATTTCACATCAACATGAATTTTTGCTAGGATCAACTAGACTTCATGGGCAACATTTCTGTAAAGTTTCATGAAAATCCATTCAGTAGTTTCAGAGGAGTAGTCGCTACAAAAAAAAGTTTACGGACAGACCGCACCACGGCATAAGCTCTGCTGATCTCTGATCAGTAGAGCTAAAAATAAAAACATACATTGAATTTATGGTGAGATATGTTCAATTCTGCTGACTGCAGAATTGAACTGTTCTATATTGGGTAATATAGGGATGTCAGGAGCTAATGAATTCCAGTGGAAGACTGTTCTGGGGAAAAAGGAGAATTTGTAGTAGTCAGCGGTTGCGTCAATTAATTTGAAAGCAAGCGAGTGTGAATGTCGGGATCGTCTGTTCGTCAGCGTCATGTAGTCTTCTAGAGGGATAGCTACCAGGTCATTTGTGATCTTGTAACATAGGGAGAGTCGACTGTCGATACGTCTTTGGTCTAGTCTTCTCCACTGTAGGGACTGGAGCATCTCAGTGACACTACTGGTCCGTCCAGGGCTTTTTTACCTTATATAACAGAGGCCTGTGAAGGGCCTCTTCCCAACAGAAAATTGGACTGTTTTTTCCCAACTGTGGCAGAAATATTTCCCAATTGGAAAACAGCAGTCTCTCAGAATTTGAGAAAAAGCATGAATTCTGCAGTGTGTTTTTGTCTGCTAAGTAAATTCCGACTTGGAAAAGTTAATTATGGTAAATAATGGATGACAATATAAATAAAGTATATTAATGTCATATTTACTGAATTTATGAAACCTTGTATTTTTCCCAAAATGAGAAATAAGCGCGTTCTTTTTTCCCAAAATGGACAGGCCTGGGCCTCTTCCCAATTTTGTGGAAAAAAGCCCTGCCGTCTGTAGTCTTGTTTTGCCCAGCGTGCTGCCCGGCGCTGTACGGCCTCGATCTGGTTTATGGCAGTCTCAGTATGAGGTGACCAGATACTTGAGCAGTACTCCAGTTGAGGGCGGACAAGAGTTTTATAGGCCATAATTCTCTCCCTCAATGTTTATAAATTATAGACAATCTCTCTCGCCGATGTGATTATATGCCTTAAAGTTATAAGTAGACATCCAGATGTTTGAAAACAAAACTAGACTCAAACTAGTCTCATTTATTTGACGTCTCTGGTTGCTTTTTTTACATACGGGCGTTTATAGATGCACCCTAGTCTGAGGACAGCACATATCAAAAATCGTCTTGCCGTTAGTGGACTAGTATTTTATGCATTATAAAAAAATATAATTGCACTATTAAAAAATATATATTATATTTTTTATTAGGCTCAAACATGCACTCAAAAAAATGGATTTGGGTTCTACTTAACAGCAACCCGGATTTGTTTATACAGTACGATAGCTTCCACAGTTAGCTGTAGATATTTTAGTATTTTACTCATACCGACATTCGTGATATATGGTCTGTCACTGGTGTTGTTATTTTATATTTATTCCTGGAGTAAGAATTGTTTTCTCCAGTGACTGCTTGCTCTGGCTGCATATGAAAGGTTCGTGTACTAGAAGTGGTGTTGCTAGGGAAACAAATACAAATATAAAAACATGTATAAAACCGTCATTGTTGCTTGTCATTGTTTTAGACAGAATCCAATCTCGTAAACCGAAAGTAGAAAAAGATATAACCCTTCAGTACGATTTTTTTCTTTAATATTAATCGGCCAAGTAATTGCTCATAGGAATAATTTTCTATACAAGAAATATTTAAAAAATAATTTAAAAGAACAGTTAGATTTTGTATTACATTATCCTTAAACTTTTGCTGTTAGTATTAGTTCGTACATTACAGTAGGAGTTCTTTTCTTGAATGGTTTAAATATTTTCAGCATCTGATCTTAGTATAGATCTCCTGCGACGCTTGCATTTTTGTCAAAAGTATTTTTTTGTATTCAAAGTCAAGCGTCGCAGATGATCAAGACTACATCTGATCCCAGTCCGCTTAGCGCCAGAGTTCGATCTGTCTATTCCTGTCAACATCTTTCTTTTTTTCCGTTTACAGAAGACTTCGATCATTTAACCATGAGTCTTTCTCTCAGGTATTTTATTCCTCAACATTTACTACATGTCATTTTATATACATAATTTATTTTGTCAAACAAACACCTTTGTTTATATTCGCTCCCCTTCAGTTAAATTATGAGATGATGGGTACCCGGACAGAACATGTAGTCGGATGTCGTTATTGAAACCAACTAGACGGCAGTGTATTAGCCAGCCAACCGTGCAGCCGTCTTTTGCACGGCCGTTTTTGAAAAATCGCGGCCACAATTTGCAGGAGTTTGTGGGGTAAAAATATAAAACAAAACAAAAATCAACACTTCTAAACTCTTACTATCTCAATATTGTTATGTTTTGTATACATTTATAGAAGAAACATTATCTAAAATGCACCTTTTTCACCTTTATCAGTGAAAATAAATTACCCCTGAGACACCCACTTGTCGTGAATTGATGCATAATGTGTGTTAGCAAATTATTTTGCACACCCTGTTTGCATATTTGCACACCCAGTTCTTGAATTTCTGCCTAATACACTGCTAGACGGTCTCCGATGGATAATTTTAGTTTGTGGTATTGTTAGGTTTTCGATTTAATTTGACAAAACAGATGAAAAATGCAACATATCAGAGTAAACAAGTCACATTGAAAATCAGTACATTCTATCTGTCACATTCTTAACGTCATGGCTCCCATTATCGTGGTGAAACGTGATCTGCGCTACAACCATTCTTAATTGTTCTCGATTTCAATGACCTCTGAATTCAGTAATATATTATCATTGTTTACATTGACAAAATTGTCTCCCGTGAATCACTTTTTATCGGATGTCGTGAACTATTCCGATTGGGTCGGAAGATTCCATTATTGATAGAGCGTCCCCATTATCGTGGCAATTCGAAAATTTATCCAAATGAGACATTTTAACGGTAAACCATGTTGTGAAGTTAATTAAAACTTTGTTCAGACAAGGTTTAATTGATGTAAACATGATTTACACATATAATATAAGCTAAATCTTAAATTGGATAATTGTAGCGGACACGTGTTTACTTAGATCACATGACCAGCTCATGGTTTTGCTACTGTACCGTATAAACTCCAAAAATTGTACATATAGTAAGATTTTTGATTAAATGTAGGCATGTTTTATGTTCTATAATTATTTTAAATCAAAACCCAAGGTACAAAAACCAGTCTATGACCGCTCTTTTTTCAATTTGAAACCCACACATCAAGAATTTGGCTTGGCAGAGTAAATGCTCTTTATTATAGGAAGTACAGTATGTGCTACGCAATGCCTTTTTATGAATACCCCTTTAGAAAAAATGAAATAGTCCGAACTGGTGTGACCCAGGAGAAGCAGCGTCTGCATTCTGGAACAACAGACGGATGAATGTAATAAACACGAAGTAACTTTGTTAGGGGATATATATGAGGTAGAAACATTGTCCAAACTTAAAAAACAGTTGTTCTTTAACAGATATTTCCTTTTTTTAATACTTTAGGAAAATTGATGCAGTTGATTTACTTTTTATATTCCAACAGTGTTGGGGATTCCCTTCTGGTAAGAATAGCTCACAAGCTGTGACGTCACTCATCGTCATATATAATAAATATCGCGTGTAATGACGTACCATGATAATGGGAATACCACGATAATGGGGGTCATGACGTTATATATTTTTGTTTCTTTTTGACAGTTCCATTGAAAAAAAAATCATACTATGAATTATCCGACAGCAGTCGAAGCAAGACACCAGTTCTGGCTTAATAACTTATGTTACTTAGTCGTAGCAAGGATTTGTCAATATTGACAAATCCTTGGTCGTAGTAACTCGAGAGAGCTGACTTAAAACTCTATATTATGTCTTGGCACTGAATTGTAAGAATGATATTGAACACATTTAATACTAGTTAGCTCTACTGATCAGAGATCAGCAGAGCTTATGCCGTGGTGCGGCGTCCGTCCGTTAACTTTTATTTGTAGCGACTACTCCTCTGAAACTACTGGATGGATATTCATAAAACTTTACAGAAATGTTGCCCATGAAGTCTAGTTGATCCTAGCAAAAATTCATGTTGATGTGAAATCCAAGATGGCCGCCAAAGCTAAAAGTAGATTTTTTAAATTCAAGTTTGTAGCGACTACTTCTTGAAAACTATAATTGATATTGATATGGGACTTTTTCTAAAATGATCAGCATGACATGATGTTGGTCCTTGTCGAAAATCGTTTTGATTTGACGTTAAACATGGCTGCCAGCGGCCATCTTTGTTTACATAGAGTTATATAATGAAAACTTGTAGCGACTACTCCTCTGAAACTACTTGACAGATTTTCATGAAACTTCATAGGAATGTTGCTCTTTATGTCTCAATGATCCTAGCAAAATTTCAGGTCGGCCGGAAATTCAAAATGGCCGCCACGGCTAAAAATAAATTTTCAAAATACAAGTTTGTAGTGACTACTTCTTGAAAACTATAAGTGATATTGATATGGGACTTTTTCTAAAATGATCAGCATGACATGATGTTGGTCCTTATCAAAAATCGTTTTGATTCGACGTTAAACGTGGCTGTCAGCGGCCATCTTTGTTTACATAGAGTTATATAGTAAAAACTTGTAGCGACTACTCCTCTGAAACTACTCGGCGGATTTTCATGAAACTTTACAGGAATGTTGCTCAATGTCTTATTGATCCTAGCAAAATTTCAGATCGGCCAGAAATTCAAGATGGCTGCCACAGTTAAAAATAATTTTTTAAAAAATAAGTTTGTAGCGACTACTTCTTGAAAACTATAAGTGATATTGATATGGGACTTTTTCTAAAATGATCAGCATGACATGATGGTTATTCAAGTCGAACATTATTTTGATTCGACGTTAAACATGGCTGCCAGTGGCCATGTTTGTTTACATAGAGTTATATAATGAAAACTTGTAGCGACTACTCCTCTGAAACTACTTGACGGATTTTCATAAAACTTCACAGGAATGTTGCTCTCGATGTCTTATTGATCCTAGCAAAATTTCAGGTCGGCCGGAAATTCAAGATGGCCACCACGGCTAAAAATAGATTTTCAAAAAACCAGTTTGTAGCGACTACTTCCTGAAATCAAAATCAATCAGTAGAGCTTCAAGGTCATTGACCTCTTGTTTTTATTTGCGAGGATACTTCAAAATCTTGAGTTTCGACTCCAAAATGACTGAAAAGATATCTGATTGGAAAACACTGAAATCTCTGTCGACAGCAGAGTTATGGCCCTTGATTTAATTGAAAATGCTATATTTTGCCTCGTTAAGACGATAGGGCTTTCATTTTTCATCCGATCTTTACCATACTTTACGAGATTGTTAAAATCAATGAAAGCTCAGATAAGTTTGAAAACCAGCCAGATCGGACCAGTAACAGCGGAGTTATGGCCCTTGATTTAGTTAAAAATACTATATTCTGCCTTGTTAAGACGATAGGGCATTCATTTTTTCATCCGATCTTTACCAGATTGTTAATATCAATGAAAGCTCAGATAATTTTGAAAACCAGCCAGATCGGACCAGTAACAGCATAGTTATGGCCCTTGATTTAGTTAAAAATACTATATTTTGCCTCGTTAAGGCGATAGACAGAGCTCTAGATAAACTGCATAATTTACTCAAATAAATGAGCCAAAAAATGCAAAAGACTTCTTTCTATGCATACTAAAAACGTAAAAAAAAATATAAGAAAACACTAAAGATTTATTTCAGCGTATGGAAACGAAAATACACCGCAGTTCGCAATCTCCATCTTCTGAATTAAATGATTTGTTTGATTGTCGAATTGTTCCGTACTCGTCACACGTTTGTAGAATATGTTTCTAGTACTGAATGATGCAAGACTCGGTTAGCACAAATTGAGAACGAGTCTACGCGGTTGACCAAACAAACATTTCACAGACGGGTTTCGGGTTATGTTTACTTTATAAAAGATGTTTCAGCCAGTCTGCTTTTTGATATCCTGTCAAATTTTCCCGTGAAATACGAAAGACGTCAGGTAAAGATATTCACGGAAGGAAAAAATGCATAAACAACGTTCCAAACATAAATAAAATCAACAGTTATATTTTCCATTAAAGCAGAATGATGTGTCGTCTTGTCTAGCCACCAGTACTATTTGATTTGATTGATCAAAGTGTTTCAAAGTCAAAAAAGAAACACGATGGAAGCACTATTACAGATAAAACTATTGCCAGCTGGAAGTTAAAATTCCCATGGCTTGTAGTTGAGACAAACGGCAATGCTGTTAATGCGAAGAGTTTATTAAAATATCTGGGCGGGCGAGGTCTCACCAAATTTGCAAATTTCAAATATGCAAAGACATAATTTGTTCAACTACTCGTATGTATTATAAAATTTACAATAATTATGAGTAGTCATGGAAGTTTAAGAAAAAAAAAGGAATATATATATACAAAAAACGAAGTGTAAAAATATTGATAAAATGTTTTTGACTGAGTTAAGAAAACCAAATATACAAATGATGGGTTAAAAACCCAAATAGCATAAATCTTATCTAGAGCTCTGGATTGAATCTGTTATGGATAAGGCATTCATTTTTCATCCAAACTTTACCAAACCAGATTGTTAATATCAATGGAAACTCCGATAAATTCGAAAAAAAGCCAGATCGGAACAATAACAGTGGAGTTATGGCCCTTGATTTAGTTAAAAATGCTATATTTTGCCTCGTTAAGAAGATAATTTTTCTTCCGATCTTTACCAAACTTTACCAGATTGTTAATATCAATGAAAGCTTGGGCAAGTTCGAAAACCAGCCGTATCCAACTAGTAACAGAGGAGTTATGGCCCTTGATTTAATTTAAAAAATGCTGTATTTTGCCTCGTTAGACGAAAGGGCCTTTATTTGGCTGGATTTAAATACGACGAAAGGGCCTTTATTTGGCTGGATTTAAATGAAACTTTGCAGGGATGATCAGTACCAAGCCTAGTTGTACATATCGTCACCGTGTTCCGGTTGAATTCTTTTGGCAGAGTTATGGAAAGGTTTTAATACACAAACTTTGTCTGGACTAGTTCTCCTAAAGCCCTGGCTGGATTTAAACGAAACTTTTTAGTGATGATCAGTTTCAGGTGTAGTTATGCATGTCATCGCTTTTTCCCTCTTGAATGATTTTTGGCAGAGTTATGGCCCTTTAACGGTTTTATTAAATACTCTAACTTTGTACAGACTAACTTAATTATTTATGTCTCTCCCCAACCCAAATGAGTCGACGATTAAACTTATCAACAACATTTTATATGAATTTTTGTGGGAAGGTCCAGCAAAAATCAAATAAGCTGTCGTAATCAAACAATATTCTGAAGGTGGTTTAAATATTACCAACTTGCAAGCTTTTATCTTTGGATTAAAAGCATCATAGATAAAACGACTCATTAGCAATACAGGTAATAGTGGGTGGCACCATATAATCACTAACACTGTCAATATTAAAAATTTATGTTGTTTTGGTAAGAGCTACATACAGCAAAAAATAGTTACAATGAAAAACATATTCTGCAGAGATGTTTTAAAGGATTTTTGTAATATCATAGAAAATAATACAATATCAACAAATCAACATTTTCTGGCAAGTCCACTATATTATAATACAAACTTGGTTATAGGCGGTAAAACCTTCTTTATTTATCTTATAAATGACCTTTTTACCACTGACGGACATTTGTATTCCTTGGATGAATTTAGTACCATATATAAACTTAAACAAATTTCATGACTTTCAATGGAATTACAGCATCAATTAAATCCATGGCAGGTAACAAAAAGATAATATACATGGACATGACTCAGAAATTATTCGAACCAACACTGCCATTAAATATCACACCATTCTTAAAAACAACAGTAAAGAATTTTACTATATACTTAACAAAAATACAGAACAACCTTCTTCTAAACTTCAGTGGGAACAAAATTATAACATGGAGCAAGAAACATGGAAGGAAATTTATATGGCACCTTTCAAATCAACCTCTAGTTCTACATTACAGTGGTTTCAACTTAGAATTATCCATAGAATTTTACCTACAAGAAAGTATTTGCATACCATAAATGCAATAGATAGCCTCTATGTCACACCTGTCACCAGGAAGAAACATTGGTCCATTTGTTATGGTCTTGTCCGGATACACAGAACTTTTTACATCAAGTAAACAATTGATTATACACTAAAAGTGTTTTAATTCCATTCACTGAGGAGTTATTTATTTTTAACATTGGAAATAATATGTCTACAGCTGATCTCAGTGTAATACTTGAAATCAAGTACTATATATTTTCTTCTAAACGCCTAAATACACCACTATCTATAGCAGCCTTCAAATACAGACTTGTTTACTGTTATAAAACACTTAAAGAAATAGCCATTATGAACAATAATCTATAACCTTTCTATCAAAACTGGCAAAAATACAGACATTTTCGAACCTTCCTAAAATAAACTTTTTATAAAATGAGTTTTGGTAAAATTATGTACTTCACTGTATGAAATATTCACCAAATAATGGGATAAAAGGTAATAATATCTGAATAAAAAGTGTTTACCTAGGCCAATTTAGCTGAACCAAGACTGCATCACTTTTATAAAGTTGATATCATTTTAATCAATGCTCATATGTTTCCTGTTGCGAGGGGCTGCATGGGGGTTAACATACAGAGTAAGAAAACTAGGTTTTCACTATTTTTTCTCTATTGTTTAACATGCTAAAATACTTCCCCTTAATAATAAAAATATTAACTGCATCTATTGCAACATGTAGTATAACTATTTGTTTACATTTTAATTGATAATGATAATATTCTTGTACTTTGTGCTCATATGAATCTTCATGAATTATTAAGATATATATCATTATATTTGTAAGGTGTGCTGTGGGATGGTCCTCCCCGACCCATCACACACCTATTTACGGGGAGAATAAACAGGTCACCCAAGTGGTGATCGAAAAAAAACAAAAAAAACAAAAAAAAAAACTACAGACTAGTTCGCCTGAACCTCTGACTGGAATTCATGAATCTTGGCATGGATGATCAGTACCAAGCCTAGTTGCGTATTTCATTGCCATGTTCCGGTTGAATGATTTTTGACAGAGTTACAGCCTTTATACATAAGCTTTATCTTTATCGAGTAGAGTGTCCAGAGGCCCTCTTGGGCCTCTTGTTTAACATTGTGAGTATCATTTATTCATTAGTCAGTACTCCTCAACTTGCTACAAATACTCACAATTTTTAAAAATCATGTGTATTATATTTGTATGTATTGTCATGTGGAACCGGTTATTCCTTATATACATGATAAAAATGGTCCCAAGCAATTATGTGTCTAATATTAAGGTCATACTGTTTGTACTTAGGCCAAAAAAAAAAATTAGATCTGTTTCTGGTCTTTTTCCCCCAAAAAAATAGGGTAGGTCGGTAGGATTTTTATCATGTTTATTTTTATTTTTTTTAGAATTAATCCTTACTATACGAAATTCAAATCAAGAACATGAAAATATGTTTTCTTGAACATATAACCTACATAATATGAGTGGTCTGCAACACTTCTTACATGCCTTAAAAAATGAAAAAAAAAAGTTTAGTGTTGGTCGGAAGACCAGAAACAAACCTATTTTTAGCTCTACTGATCAGAGATCAGCAGAGCTTATGCCGTGGTGCGGCGTCCGTCGTCCGTCCGTCCGTCTGTCTGTCCGTAAACTTTTATTTGTAGCGACTTCACAGCTGAAACTACTGGATGGATATTCATGAAACTTTACAGAAATGTTGCCCATAAAGTCTAGTTGATCCTAGCAAAAATTCATGTTGATGTGAAATCCAAGATGGCCGCCAAAGCTAAAAATAGAGTTTTAAAATACAAGTTTGTAGCGACTTCTTCTTGAAAACTATAAGTGATATTGATATGGGACTTTTTCTAAAATGATCAGCATGACATGATGTTGATCCTAGTCAAAAATCGTTTTGATTCAACGTTAAACATGGCTGCCAGCGGCCATCTTTGTTTACATAGAGTTATATAGTAAAAACTTGTAGCGACAACTTCTCTGAAACTACTTGGCGGATTGTCATGAAACTTTACAGGAATGTTGCTCTTGATGTCTAATTGATCCTAGAAAAATTTCAGGTCGGCCGGAAATTCAAGATGGCCGCCACAGCTAAAAATAGATTTAAAATAAATAAGTTTGTAGCGACTACTTCTTCAAAACAATAAGAGATATTGATATGGGACTTTTTCTAAAATGATCAGTATGACATGATGTTGGTCCTTGTCGAAAATCGTTTTGATTTGACCTTAAACATGGCTGCTTTGTTTACATAGAGTTATATAATGAAAACTTGTAGCGACTACTTCTTTGAAACTACCTGACAGATTTTCATGAAACTTCACAGGAATGTTGCTCTTAATGTCTTATTGATCTTAGCAAAATTTCAGGTCGGCCGGAAATTCAAGATGTCCGCCACGGTTAAAAATAGATTTTCAAAAAACAAGTCTGTAGCGACTACTTCCTGAAATCAAAATAAATCAGAAGAGCTTCAAGGTCATTGACCTCTTGTTTCTAAAAGGTCTATTTTTCCTTTTGTTTCTTTTAAAATGTATTAATTCACTTCCATTTTTTAAACATGAACTATTTAAAGATATTGTTTACTCTGAACGAGTTCCTTGGTACTCGTTCATTTTGAATTTGATAAGTAAATACTCATTGCTATCTACAGCTCTGAATTATTCCATATACATATTAAAAATAAACAGTTGTTCTTTTCAGGGCTGAGTTTGCTCTTGACAAGGGTAAGAAGAAGAAGAAGAGGGAGTTGGCTGATGAGCAGAAACAGGAGATCAAGGAAGCATTTGATCTGTTTGATACAGATAAAGACCGGGCTATTGACTACCATGAACTTAAGGTGAGATTGTATACTGACTGGTGTGTTTGTGTGTTTGTTTATACAGATAAAGACCGGGCTATTGACTACCATGAACTTAAGGTGAGATTTTATACTAGGCCATCCTTAAAAATATATTTGTTTGCTGTTTCCCGACCCAGGATTTTATAAGTGGATAGGTAGGTAGGTGAATTTTTGTTTTGCCACAGACAGTAAAAAACCATAAGAAATTAAAGAAAAATATACTAAAACAGTAAAAAAAAAAAAAATTGTTAAAGAATTGCTATAAAAACTTTTTGGGTAGGGCCCTTTTTGGTAGGTAGGTAGGGAAACAGCAAACCAACAATTTTTTATGGTCGGCCCTGTCTAGTGTGCTTGTGTATGCGCATGTAATTTTAAAGCTGATAATCACTTCACCCATTGAGGGTAAATATTTTTGTTGGGTTTGCCACTACTTTATATAACCTGCTATATATATGAAGCCAGGTATTCTATATTTCTTAAAGGGACTGGCAATCTGGAAAAAAAATTGTATGTCTATCCAAATACACCTAAAACCATGATGATGTGCTTCAGCTTATATACATACATGTGTAAAAGGTGGAAGTGCACTAATTATCCTCATCATGCTCTGACATGTTCAGACCAACATAATTTTATAAAAAAAAAAATGCTCAGTTCAAAATTTAAAACGGTAATATGTGAACATTCGATACTGGGCTTGCTGGGCTTACCACAATATTTTAATTTGAAATTGAACATTTGGGGTAGCCACTTTCCACTATACAAAAGATTAAATTTCTTTTATTTATTTATAAACTATCTTTATAATTCACAAATGTTCAGGTTGCAATGCGAGCCCTGGGTTTTGATGTAAAGAAGACTGACGTGTTGAAGGTTCTACGGGACTATGACAGGGAAGGAACAGGCAAAATCACATTTGAGGACTTCACTGAAGTCAGTAAGTTGGGTTTTTAACTTTTTATTTTGTCACATCAGTGGAATATGTATGGAGTGTTGTGCTTCAATTTGCAAACTATTTTTTAGTGTTTCCAAACTTATTATTTTCTGAGATTCAATTTTAAGTTTGAAATCTGTACTATATTTTAAAATATAATTCATAACTTTCACATGACATCATCAAAATAATTTAACCAATCAGTGATCATTAAACTGATGCACGTTCACATTTTGGTAGTGGGTATTATTGTAGTTTATTGTTGATGCTTAACTGAATCATTTGAAGTGATAATTATATTAAAAGCTTCATTTTTGTGTACGTCCATGTATCTTCTTTTGGTGCCGTCTGATTATAAAACACCAGTGTGTATACATTTAATTTAAACTTTGGTCAGATATTGTGAGATTACTGATAACGTCAGAGTACATCCCTTTATTTTTCACCGACTGAATATCCCAACATCTCAGAAAATTGTAACTAATGACCGGATGTGAAAGTTATAACTTTATGTATTTGCACTTCACCAGAAATATAGTAAAAAGTTTTTTCTCCTATAACTTGGGGGGCGTCCGTGGCCGAGTGGTTAACGTCTCTGACTTGAAATCACTTGCCCCTCACTGCTGTAGGTTCGATCCCTCAGGGGCCTAGGAATCTTTATGTGAGGAAGCTATCCAGCTGGCTTGTGGAACGTCGGTGGTTCTACCCAGGTGCCCGCCCTTGCACGAAAATTGCCCGGAGGGGCACCTGGGGTCTTCCTCCACCAATGGAAGCTGGAAAGTCGCCATATGACCTTAGCTGTTGGTGCGACTATAAAATCCAATTCAATTCCTATAACTTGGAAAATTTAGTTTGGCTTTATGATCAGAGAGGAAAGGAGAGTAAAATAACTTAAAACATATTTTAGTAGGTAAGGAATATGAAACTCATTTTCATTTTAGTAGTCTCTATCCCGCCATCAACAGACAAAGTTTACTACAGATGTATACCGTTGATAAACCTAATGACGATTTATATATTTCAGTTACATATTTTGAATATCCGAACTCCATAGACACTATAAACGGCCACCCAAAACCTGGAATGTCAACTGAGAGTTACAAACTCATTCATTTGACGCATATTCAATCTCGGGTATTTTAAGTACCCTTGAAAATAAACCTATACTTTTAGTTGGCACATATACATTATTAGCTCTACTGGCCAAGGGCCAGCAGAGCTTATGGGATGGTGTGTTGTCCGTTGTCCGTCCGTCCGTCCGTTAACTTTTGCTTGTGTACACTCTAGAGGCCACATTTCTGATGCAATCATCATGAAACTTTGTCAGAATGTTTGTCTCAATGAAATCTCGGTCAGGTTCGAAAATGTTCGAAAATGGGTCATGTGGGGTCAAAAACTAGGTCACTAGGTCAAATATTGGGAAAACCTTGTGTACACTCTAGAGGCCATATTTTTGACCCGAGCTTGATGCAACTTTGTCAGAATGTTTGTCCTAATTATATCTTGGTCAAGTTTGTAAATGGGTCACATGGGGTTAAAAACTAGGTCATTAGGTCAAATACTTGAAAAACCTTGTGTACACTCTAGAAGCCATATTTCTGACCCAATCTTGATGAAACTTTGTCAAAATGTTTGTCTTAATTATATCTTGGTCAAGTTCAAAAATGGGTCACATGGTGTTAAAAACTAGGTCACTAGGTCAAACTTTGGAAAAACCGTGTGTACACTCTAGAGGCCATATTTTTGACCCGATCTTGATGAAACTTTGTCAGAATGTTTGTCTCAATGAAATCTCGGTCAAGTTCAAAAATGGGTCATGTGGGGTCAAAAACTAGGTCACTAGGTCAAATACTTGAAAAAACTTGTGTACACTCTAGAGGTCATATTTGTTACCCAATCTTGATGAAACTTTGTCAAATTGTTTATCTTAATTATATCTTGATCAAGTTCGGAAATGGGTCACATGAAGTTAAAAACTAGGTCACTAGGTCAAATATTGGAAAAACCTTGTGTACACTCTAGAGGCCATATTTTTGACCCGAGCTTGATGCAACTTTGTCAGAATGTTTCTCTTAATTGTTTGTCTCAATGAAATCACGGTCAAGTTCGAAAATGGGTCATGTGGGGTCAAAAACTAGGTCACTAGGTCAAATATTGGAAAAACCTTGTGTACACTCTAGAGGCCATATTTTAGACCCGAGCTTGATGCAACTTTGTCAGAATGTTTGTCTTAATTATATCTTGGTCAAGTTTGAAAATGGGTCACATGGGGTTAAAAACTAGGTCACTAGGTCAAATACTTGAAAAACCTTGTGTACACTCCAGAAGCTGTATTTCTGACCCAATCTTAATGAAACTTTGTCAAAATGTTTGTCTTAATTTTATCTTGGTCAAGTTCAAAAATGGGTCACATGGTGTTAAAAACTAGGTCACTAGGTCAAACTTTGGAAAAACCGTTTGTACACTCTAGAGGCCATATTGTTGACTTGATCTTGATGAAACTTTGTCAGAATGTTTGTCTCAATGAAATCTCGGTCAAGTTAAAAAATGGGTCATGTGGGGTCAAAAACTAGGTCACTAGGTCAAATACTTGAAAAAACTTGTGTACACTCTAGAGGTCATATTTGTTACCCAATCTTGATGAAACTGTCAAATTGTTTATCTTAATTATATCTTGATCAAGTTCGGAAATGGCTCACATGAAGTTAAAAACTAGGTCACTAGGTCAAATATTGGAAAAACCTTGTGTACACTCTAGTGGCCATATTTTTGACCCGAGCTTGATGCAACTTTGTCAGAATGTTTGTCTTAATTATATCTTGGTCAAGTTTGAAAATGGGTCACATGGGGTTAAAAACTAGGTCACTAGGTCAAATACTTGAAAAACCTTTTGTACACTCTAGAAGCCGTATTTCTGACCCAATCTTGATGAAACTTTGTCAAAATGTTTGTCTTAATTATATCTTGGTCAAGTTCAAAAATATGTCACATGGTGTTAAAAAATAGGTCACTAGGTCAAACTTTGGAAAAAACGTGTGTACACTCTAGAGGCCATATTTTTGACCCGATCTTGATGCAATTTTGTCAGAATATTTGTCTCAATTATAACTTGCTAAAGTTCGAAAATGGGTCACACAGGGTCAAAAACTAGGTCACTAGGTCAAATACTTGAAAAACCTTGTGTACACTCTAGAGGCCATATTTCTGACCCGATCTTGATGAAACTTTGTCGAAATGTTGTCTTAATTATATTTTGGTCAAGTTCGAAAATGGGTCCCATGGGGTCAAAAACTAGGTCACTAGGTCAAATACTTGAAAAACCTTGTGTACACTCTAGACACCATGTAGTATGACTCGATTCATCAATGGTATAACAGCCAGTAGAGCGTTCACAGGCCCTCTTGGGCCTCTTGTTTATGACCTGAACACTTGGATAGGGTTGGGGTAAACGATTTTGGTGTGTACTTTTGCAGTTATTTGGCAGTTTAATGCCTTTAACACATTCGAATTTAACGTTCAACGTTTATATTTCGGAACTCTTGTTGACAATACTTACTGTAACTTATTCCTATCAGTGACAGATATGATGTTGGAGAGGGATCCACAAGAAGAAATCCTCAAAGCATTTAAACTATTTGATGACGATAGCTCAGGGAAAATAAGTTTGAGAAACTTGAGAAGAGTTGCAAGGTGGGTAAAAGTTTTGTCTTCCATAATTTATTAGGTATCTGTATACACAGTCAGTGATTGGGATAGGCACGCGCCAAAGTGTATACATATACTGATTTGTGTATACATAGGCTGATTTGTGTATACATAGACTGATTTGTGTATACATGGGCTGATTTGTGTATACATAGGCTTATTCGTGTATATATATAGGCTGATTTGTGTATACATAGACTGATTTGTGTATACATAGGCTGATTTGTGTATACATAGACTGATTTGTGTATACATGGACTGATTTGATTTGTGTATACATGGGCTGATTTGTGTGTACATAGGCTGATTTGTGTATACATGGTCTGATTTGTGTATACATGGGTTGATTTGTGTAATACTAATTACTAGGGCTGCGTATCGGTCAGAATGATCGATACGATATTTGTATCGATACAAAATGATCGATATTCGATATATCATATGATATTTTTTCAGCAGTAATAAAAGACTAAAATGTCAACGTTTTGTCATTTATTCATTCAAAAAGTAAACACAGAAGCTTTATCTGAATTCTTTTTCAAGAATATCATTGCATCTAAGGCATCGTCATTCAGGCACGAGCTCTCTGCTGATAGAATATCCCCAGATGTCGAAAATGCAATCGATCGCCAGAAAAAGTACAAACAACGAGAGGCCGAGTGCAGCTTTTATATGCAGAGTTGACTCGACTGATAAATACAATGAATAAATTTCGAAACAAATACGTATTTCAAACTTTTAATGCATTTAATCACAAGTTTTGTTCGTTTTTGTTGTCCGAAAGTCAACAGTTTTCCTACCGACATAAATACTAAATACCGATAATCCTTAGCCATGTATATGTTTTAACAAGGCGGCACTAATAACAGGTTTATGACCCGGAATTCTTTACCATTTTTCTGATTATTTCTGACTAAAGAACCCATCGATGTAATAATAAACATCAGAATAGTAAAATTTGTTCCAAAGAAAGACTAATTAAAAAGAAAATTATAATTTCCGGTATAATTGCTAATTGAATATTATGTTCAGTCGCCGCGAAGACGGTCATAGGAACCGCCATATAACTGTCGTGACCCAGTATACATAATCCGGGCATTCAAATATTTCCACATCCGCTTTTCCAAAACAAAACAAAAAGTCTTCTGCTTCGATTTTTTCTAAAGTTATTGAATAATTATGCATTAAAATGACTGCAATTAGAAAAAGTTGCACCTCTTACCTGTGCAGTTTTTACTCGGCGAACTCCGAGTTAGTCTTCGCGGAGTATCGTGGCGTACTTTCGTGGCGTTAGTACGCTGAGAAGCTTTTCCGACTCCGCGTAGTTTTATTATCGAAACTCCGCGTAATTACGCGATTTGTAAATTCCTCACTCGGCGTGAAAGAGTAAAGTGTGGGCTTCGCGTGAGCTGTACTGTATGCAATGGGAGAGAGTTCACTTTTGATCGATATTTTGACCGATACGGACACGTTCGATACGATATATCGATCGAACCCTAAATACCGGTATTCGATATATACTGGAAACCGGTACGCAGCCCTACTTATTACTATACATAGGCTGATTTGTGTATACATGGGCTGATTTGATTTGTGTATATATGGGCTGATTTGTGTATAAATAAGCTGATTTGTGTATACATGGGTTGATTTGTGTAATACTAATTACTATGCATAGGCGGATTTGTGTATACATGGGCTGCTTTGATTTGTGTATACATGGACTGATTTGATTTGTGTATATATGGGCTGATTTGTGTATAAATAAGCTGATTTGTGTATACATAGGCTGATTTGTGTATACATGGGCTGATTTGATTTGTGTATACATGGCTGATTTGATTTGTGTATACATGGGCTGATTTGTGTATACATAGGCTGATTTGTGTATACATGGGCTGATATGTGTATACATAGGCTGATTTGTGTATACATGGGCTGATTTGATTTGTGAATACATGGGCTGATTTGATTTGTGTATACATGGGCTGAATCGATTTGTGTATACATGGGCTGATTTGTGTATACATAGGCTGATTTGTGTATACATGGGCTGATTTGTGTATACATAAGCTAATTTGTGTATACATAGGCTGATTTCTGTATACATGGTCTGATTTCTGTATACATGGTCTGATTTGTGTATACATGGGCTGATTTGTGTATACATAAGCTGATTTGTGTATACATGGGCTGATTTGCGTATACACAGGCTGATTTGCATAAGCACTTTGTGGCTGGGAGGGTAAAGACACTGCGTTTGAAACCTTCTATCGTCTGTCACCCCTGCGTGTTCGAATCCCACTTGGAGCTCCACTTGTCAAGTGCGAAAATTTCGATACTTAAGGATGGCAGGAGGTATGCACTGAGTACTGGTTCTACCCAGGAAAATGGGGTGATCTGCCTCTACCTCAAAAAATCGATCGTCATATATGGCTTAACCTGTGCGAAAAATGATGTAAAACACCATACAAACAGATTTGTGTAACTATGATTGTCAAGCGATGTAGTATTTTAACATTTAAATTGAAAAACAGAATTGATATAAAAACAATTAGCATTTCAAAAGTCCATACCTCATATAATATACAGTAATCTAATTCAAAGGAGTTGATTATTGCAATCATGTTACTAGAATATTGAGCGGATGTGTATATCAGTGCAGTATATCTTCAGTGTATATCAGTGCAGTATATCTTCAGAATTTATTATTACAGAATAATGTTCACCACCAACACTGCCAGGGAGGGTAACACCGGCAATCTTTTCACAAACTATAATTACCAACAATTCAGACATGATATTAAATGGCTGCATTGCAGTGCATATTAAAGGATGTGAAATATGATCTGTGTTTGTGGTTTCGGATGGCAGAAGGTATGCTGTACTGGTTCTACCCAGGACACAATAGCGTGGTCTGCTTCCACCACAAACAAATTGACCGCCATATACTGTATACTGTGAACTCATTAATATTTGTGGGGGATTAAATTTTGCGGATGACACGAAGCGCAAAATCAAATACCCGCAAATTTTTAATGTCTAGAAGTTTGAATAATGTGTACAAAAACGGCCTTGATTCGGAATCCATAATGTACAGTATCACATAGCAGTTTTGGGCTCATCATTTAGTCCATAACTATTGAATCAGGTTGTGCGTTAGCAGTTGTGTAGTAGTAAATCGTTCTAGAATGTTATTAACGTTTGTTATCGTTGTCATCAATTACCGATTACTTAGTATTATTTGTTTGACAACTGGGAGCATTCTCAATGAATTGAACCTGGAAATGATTTTTAGCTCTACTGATCAGAGATCAGCAGAGCTTATGCCGTGGTGCGGCGTCCGTCTGTCTGTCCGTAAACTTTTATTTGTAGCGATAACTCCTCTGAAACTACTGGATGGATATTCATGAAACGTTACAGAAATGTTGCCCATAAAGTCTAGTTGATCCTAGCAAAAATTCATGTTGATGTGAAATCCAAGATGGCCGCCAAAGCTAAAAATAGAGTTTTAAAATACAAGTTTGTAGCAACTACTTCTTGAAAACTATAAGTGATATTGATATGGGACTTTTTCTAAAATGATCAGCATGACATGATGTTGATCCTTGTCAAAAATCGTTTTGATTCAACGTTAAACATGGCTGCCAGTGGCCATCTTTGTTTACATAGAGTTATATAGTAAAAACTTGTAGCGACTACTCCTCTGAAACTACTTGACGGATTGTCATGAAACTTTACAGGAATGTTGCTCTTGATGTTTTATTGATCCTAGCAAAATTTCAGATCTGCCAGAAATTCAAGATGGCCGTCACAGCTAAAAATAGATTTTTAAAAAATAAGTTTGTAGCGACTACTTCTTGAAAACTATAAGTGATATTGATATGGGACTTTTTCTTAAATGATCAGCATGACATGATGTTGATCCTCGTGGAAAATTAATTTGATTCGACGTTAAACATGGCTGCCAGTGGCCATCTTTGGTTACATAGAGTTATATAGTTAAAACTTGTAGCTACTACTCCTCTGAAACTACTTGAGGGATGTTCATGAAACTTCACATGAATGTCGCTCTTGATGTCAAGTTCATCCTAGAAAAATTTCAGGTCGGCCGGACATTCAAGATGGCCACCACAGCTAAAATAGATTTAAAATAAATAAGTTTGTAGCGACTACTTCTTCAAAACTATAAGAGATATTGATATGGGACTTTTTCTAAAATGATCAGTATGACATGATGTTGGTCCTTGTCGAAAATCGTTGTGATTTGACGTTAAACATGGCTACCAGCGGCCATCTTTGTTTACATAGAGTTATATAATGAAAACTTGTAGCGACTACTCCTCTGAAACTACTTGACGGATTTTCATGAAACTTCACAGGAATGTTGCTCTTAATGTCTTATTGATCCTAGCAAAATTTCAGGTCGGCCGGAAATTCAAGATGGCCGCCACGGTTAAAAATAGATTTTCAAAAAACAAGTCTGTAGCGACTACTTCCTGAAATCAAAATCAATCAGTAGAGCTTCAAGGTCATTGACCTCTTGTTATATTTTAGCAACAAGAACATACTAGAAACAGACAGAACACGAATAAAAAAAAATGTGTTTTGAAAACAAGAAAAAACAGCTATCGAATTTTGTATTAAATTTTCAATGTCTCAGGTAGTATTGTCCGAGGCATCAAATGAATAACCAGTCAAAGCGTCGTACGTATGACCGATTACCAGAATAAACAAGAAATAATTAGCAAGGTTGAGTAATGGTGTCAGGCATTAAGCTCCGCCAATTGGATGTATTTAGTGTTTAATGACCCTTGGTTATTCAGGCAATTTGACACGCGACAGGAAATGTGTTATGTAATGACCAGACAGGTCTGCTGGATGTTTTTTCACTAGGCTATCAGGGACAAATTTACAGTTGATGTTTGTTGTTTTTAGTCCCCTACCAGTAAGTGACCAGAGGGCATTATAGGTTTACCTCCGGTCTGTCCGTCCAGAAAACTGAATCCTGCTATATCTTAAAAAGTATAAAAGATATTTTCATGGAACCTTTTACCTATGGTAGAGGAGCATAAGGAGATTATGCAAGCTATTTAATTTTGTTGATATGGCCAAAATTGCAGTTGCTATGGCAACAAAATAGTAAAAATAATTGCACACAAAATAGGATTGTGCTATAACTTAAAAACTATAAAAGATATTGTCATAAAACTTGGCACATAGGTAGAGGGGCATATGGAGATTTTGCTCACACTTTTATTGGTGATATGACCAAAATTGTGGTTGTTATGGAAACAGAATTGTCGTTTGTTATACAGCTGAATAAGGGAGCTTAATGCGTCTATCTTTATACTCAATAAATATTCAATAGTTACTTCTCTTCAAATAGAGTTATATATTAATACATGACTTGAAATCATTGCGTAATACTGGATTAAAAAATAAATAAAATGTGAGGTATATCTTTTACAAATTTATAAGAAAGATTAAGTACTCAAACTTGTTTTGTTAAGGTTGCGAATTGCATGCCTTTTTTATTTGTCTAAATCATAGCCTTTTGTTTGGTCTGGTCCAACAAAAAAAATTTAATGTCAAACATTTGACCGGTAGGGGACATCATTTATTGTCATTCAATACTGGAGTATCTTGTTTCTTAAAAAAATCAGAAAAGCGCGAATTTATGTTTCCTCGAAATTGTCTTTTTGGAAAGAACCTCGAAAAAAAAAAAAATGCCCACGAAATAAAATGATTCCACAGTATGGCCTAACATGTGCTAAAAAAGACGTAAAACACCATTCAGACTTGTAAACAAACAAAACCTGTGTTTGTATTTCAGGGAGCTTGGTGAGAATATGACGGACGAGGAGCTGAGAGCCATGATAGATGAGTTTGACAGGGACGGGGACGGAGAGAGTAAGTACAACAAAACACCATCGTATTGCATAATTGTACATATCGTATTGCATACTTGTACATATCTGTAAACTAGTTTAAAAACTAAGTAGTCTGGTGTTATGGTGGGTGTGGACTGGGGGTGGATGACCTTAAAGTAATATTATTTTTTTTTGTTCATAAGTATTGTTTTGTATATGTTTGATTTTATTGGAAGACTTACATTCATTTATTTGAAAATGTTCCACAATATCCTTCAAAACAACAATTATTCTTTAAGCATAATTACAGTAACTTCTAACTCCCCATAGCTTAAAATTTCAAATTTTCAATCGATTTAAATTTTAATGACAAAATAGAGTTGCACATGCACCAAGGTTGAAAAATAAATCGGAACAAAATAGTGCTGTAATGTTGGCATATGGTTCAAATGAACCCATACAAAACTTCTATATAACAAAATTTGAATAGTATACATGTACTAACGATAATATACAAAAATGTTCTTCCTAAGTTATTTCTTTAATAGTTAATCCTATGGAAGTATGATTTTCTGTTCTGGTTTTTCCTTTTCAGTAAATGATGCGGAGTTTCTGGCAATAATGACTGGAGACACATAACCAAGGAAGTGCCAGCGATTTTATAGACATTAGTATCTACACAGTAGAAACAGCGTATACAAGATGAGAAAGATCTTCAACTTTCATCTGATTCAAATGAAGGCTTTACTGGCAGAGTGGCGTAACACGTCCTCAAGCCTTCGATAAATCGAAGACTCGATTGTGTAGTCTCACAAGATATTGACACTATTCTCTATTTCACCTTGATCAGATCAGCAACTTTCATCTGTTTCAATGGCAGGATAGACTTTAATAGTGAAGTGTGACTCATCAACGTTTTAGCTCGACTTTTCAAAGAAAACTTCACGTGTTTTCATTGCCAGCCTCTGTGCCTCTTTTTCAACTCAGGTTCCCAGTAACTTTAATAACAAGGTCTTGAAAGATGAGCATGCTTTCGTCCAACATCTTTTGTTTCGTTATTTGAAATGCTTCTGCTTACAGTCTCTCTCTATATGTTGGAACTATTCAATTTAGCTCTAGCAGATTTTTATTTACAGCCGTCCTTTAGTGTGAATCTGATATAATTTTATACATATATATTTTGGATTTTTGATATAGGAATACCTTAATAGAATCGTAGACAAGTATAGAGGAGAGCAAAAAGGAAGAACAATAAATAAATAGTATTATTTATACTTTGCTAGCAGTGCTTCAGATAAACGTTTTTGTGGAGGAATATTTCACTCGCTAAATAAATCAGCACTGCTGACTTTTACAGTTCAAAGAGTAATTAATTTTATCATGATTTTGTTACTTTCTACTTACAAATACACCAGTTTTGCACTTAAATGTTGAATGCCGATTTCACTCCTAAATTTTTGTTCAGTGCTTATTTCCAACAGTTTTAAAGCTGAAATACCCATACAAATTGCTTATCTGGAGTACTGTATTTATTCTCCACATAATGGATTTGTTATATTTATCCATTTGTTGTTTTGTATCAGTTAGATATGTATTTAAATATATAATACTTATGTATTTTAATAAGATCAAACCAACTTTTTAGCATTCCTGAATATTTGAAAGTTAATCTAAAACAATTAACAAAATGTGCCAAATCTTCCCATAAAGTATGAATTGTTATATATAACCATTGTTACTGCTATCATGCAAGTGTCATGTCCATAACACATAGGTTATTATATTTGTACTGGCATATATGCTGAGTTCTTCAAACTATTAATATTGCGCGACTTTAAGCACAGTATGAATCTGCGGAAGTACAAGTGCATATATCCCAGTACGAATCTAATAATCTTTTTTGTTGCAAACACATTTTTAATAAAAAAAAAAGAAAAAAGAAAATGAATAATTGGAACAAATCCACATTTTATTTTCATCAAAAACAAACGTATGTTTCGTAACATCATTGGAATTTTCTACAATAAAACAACATATTTCTTTTTATCACTTGACATATTTCCTGTGACATAATGTATGAAATTGTACATGATACTGTAAATTGCACCAATCCTGAACAAGTACGCAAAAGTAGTAACAGGTATATTACACACCCAATATGACTATAACACATGGATATGGGCGATTATTGACGTTTCCAGTAACATGGAAAATTAAACCCACCAAATATTATGTCAATAATGCACATTCCTTCATGATATAACCTCAGGTAGTAGACAAATTGGGTTTATAGATGCATCCTATATGTTTTTAAAAATACCTACAATAAAAATATTGTTTGTTTGCTCTCCCCCTACTTAACTGCCAAAAACATGCCTTCAAATTTTGTTATTTATTTATTTTCCATTATTTACTTTTTTGGTCATGTTAAGAAAAATTCAGTCTCTCTAAATAGTTAAATAGTAAATTAGACCATGCATTTCTTCATATATATGGTATATGTGTTTTCATATGATGGAACCACATTGTAAAACATTTTTAGTGGAGTTAATGCATGAAATGAAAGAGCAAACACACAATCTTGTTGGCCATATAACATGTATACTACTCAAGGATCACTTTTATAATGTTATTAGAAATTAATTTCATTGATACTTCCACAATTCGAATCAAGTCATGAAATCACATGACCTAAATAATTTCATGTAAAATAGAAATAATGCTACTTATTTCAGCAAGAAATTTAGACAGCAAACAGGTGATCCGTAGCAAATTTTGAGTAGTATATAAGGATGAGAGGTTAGTGCTGTGATATGAATTACTGGTGTGGGACCAACTTCCATAGTAGCTTTATTGTGTATGACTCCTGCATTTGCTGCCTTGGTCAAACAAGTGAACTTAACTGTCAGACATGTAACCATTTGTAACGTGAGTGTTGCCTTGAATCACTTAAATATTTACGGCTAAATAATAGCTTGTGCCAAATATGAATACCAAGGGTGTGATTGGCGTAAACTTGAACTCAAATTTGAATTTCAGTACTAGCAAGCGAATCGGAGATAAATCCATGTCACTCCAATTGTATGTCACTCCATTTGTGTTGGTAGTGTCCCTTTAACAAGAGTACATTCACTTACCATTTTATTTTACATAAGTTACAGTCTACAGTATGCTTGTTTACAGGAGTATTATTTTTAAGCTGCGAACATTTGTAAGACATTTTAAAACAGCCGACACTGTCTATGTGCTTAATGATTGCTATTTATTAATATTTCTGCAAGCTGAAACTCTGTTGTTAACATGCCCTGACTATTACCCTCTGTTCTGTTGTTAATGTTCTTTTCACATGTGCTAGATGCTTGTATGAACTTGATTACTGTAGTTATTGTTTTTGTATGTCTGTGTGTGCTACATATGTAAACATATATTCCTATTTTTATATTTAAATAATTGTGAAAGAAATAATTTTAATAAAACTTAATATGTCATGGTTGCAGTTGTGTCATTTTTTGAAATTGTTAATTTTCTATGACAGCAAATATTGTCTAATTTCGAATAAACTTCACTTTTCGGTGGGCGGAGCTAACTGTGCACGCTTTCAATGTATTTCAATAGCAAATGGCTATTCCGCAAAAATACACTGACGCTATGCGTTTTCTTGCACTTATTTATCATTTTCAAAGCACATACTTGTTGGTATTATATAACAACGGAAACATAATTTAATAATGTAAATAAAAAGTATAAAAATAATCCGCACATTTTCAGTGTTTTATATGGTTTTGAATGCCGAAAGTGACTGGCAAACGCTCGTTATGGAATTTGCCATTCAAAACCAAATAAATGTCAAAAAATTGCGAGTCGTAAATAAACGCCGAAAAAATGTGAATCAATTCTTATTTACCGTTAACAAACAAAAAGTATGTCATGTGATAACATTTAACGCCCCTTTGATACCACCTTGGAACACCAAATATGTGGATCTAAAAAGTCCACCACACGCAACTTTATAAAAGCGCTATTGTTTACGACTGGGGGCTGGCTTGGTCAAGTGGATAGCTCGGTGGAGCTGACATCCGTAGGTCATAGTTTCGAGCATCACCGACGTTACTGGATTTATCCGGTGTGATTAAGGCGCATTGGGTTTGTTACTATATAACAGTAGTCTCAAACATTTCCAGCGCCACTGAGTTTCGTCGGTGTGTTCTTGGCCAAGACACTTACCCTTCCCTAGTTCGTCGGATGGGGGCATAAGCCGGGTGGTCCTGTTTATTGAAATCTATCCTCGGAGAACATTAAGGAACCACTGGAATGTTTTCGTTAGTAAGAGAAGAGCAGGCTCTCGGTTTCCTGTATTTCCTTCCCCTCTCACTGAAATTTACTATGTTAATGAGCAGTAAATAACATTTTGAATATTTGAACCAATGTTTTAATCGGAATGGTTGAAGAAATTATACACACTAGTTGTATACAGTATATAAAAAAATTAATTATATATTAGAGAAACGGGAACCTGAAATTCGGCCTAGGGATAAAACATTCCAAAAAATCTACTGTGATGTCATGCGTTTTATTATGTCAGTTACAAGCCAAATAAACATTAACCGTCTTGAAACAAAATACTAAACTAAAAAAGTCACATAACATACAGTTTACATACTTTTTTCAAATACTAAATCTAAACTATCAAGACGGTTGATGTTTATTTGGCTTTGCTTATTTGCATCTTTTTAGCTCGACTATTCGAAGAATAAGAGAGCTTATGTAATCACCCCAGCGTCGGCGTCCCACATCAAGGTTTGCGTGTAAGCTGTGTTTACAAGTCTTTATCTCTTACATTTCTTATCCTAGCACAACCAAGTTTGTTCATGGGCTTCCTTATAGCATTATCTTAAGGGCTTCATAAGCAATTTTGGTTCCTGTAGCCCATGGACTCCTATGGAACCCAAATTATGATAGCCCATAAAATGTGCCCCATTTCACATCAAATTTTGCGTGTAAGCTGTGTTTACAAGTCCATATCTCTTACAATTCTTACCCTAGCAAAACCAAATTTGACCATTAGCTTTCTTATAGCATTATCATAAGGGCTGCTTAATTTTGGTTCCTGTAACCCCTGGGCTCCCATGGAAACCAAATTCTGATAGCCCTTAAAATATGTCTGTTTCACATCAAATTTTGCGTGTAAGCTGTGTTTACAGGTCTATATCTCTTACATTTCTTGTCCTAGCTGAACTAAATTTTTGAATTGGTTTCCTTATAGTATGTTGTAAAGGGTTGTATAAGTAATTTTGTCTTCTGCAAATTCTGGGCTCCCATGGAACCCAAATTGTGATGGCCTATAAAATGTGAAATAAAGGCAGATTTAGGTTTGCATGTAAGCATGTATATATCTATAATTTTGGTTTGGGATTTGTTATAGCATTATGCATGTTATTACTGCCCCCCCCTTTATTTTTTACATATTTCTTTGTTGTTTTTGTCAATTCTTATACATATATGTTGCCCCCTCCCCCCCCTCCCCCCTCCCTACCCACTCCCGCCTCTCACCATTGCTCCCCACCCCCACCCCCCCACCCCCACCTCACCCCCACTTGAAAGTAGTTTTTTGTTTTTTACATATTTCTGTGTTGCTTTTGTAAATTCTTACACATATATGTTGCTGCCCCCACCCCCGCCTCTCACCACCCCACCACCCCCCACCCCCACTTGAAACATTTTTATTTTATTTTTTTTACATATTTCTTTGTTGTTTTAGTCAATTCTTACACATATATGTTGCCCCCTCCCCCCACTCCCCAACCCACTCCCGTCTCTCACCCACGCTCCCTCCCCCACCCCACCCCCACTTGAAACTATTTTTTTTTTACATATTTCTGTGTTGCTTTTGTCAATTCTTATACATATATGTTGCCCCCTCATCCCCCCCCAACCCCCCCCCCCCCACCCCACAACCCACCCCCACTTGAAATATTTTTTTTCTTCATATTTCTGTGTTGTTTTAGTCAATTCTTACACATATATGTTGCAACCTTCCCCCATCCACCCCCCCCCCCCCCCCACCCCACGGTCTCTCCTCCCTCCCACCCACACCCACACACTTGAATGTTTTTTTTACATATTTCTGTGTTGTTTTAGTCAGTTCTTAACATATATGTTTTCCCCTCCCCCCGCCCCCAACCCACTCCCGCCTCCTCCCACACACCCCCCACCCCCGCACTTGAATTTTTTGACATATTTCTGTGTTGCTTTTGTCAATTCTTACACATGTTGCCCCCTCCACCCCATCCCCCTCCTTACCCACTCCCGCCTCTCATCCACGCTCCCCCCACCCCCACCTCACCCCCACTTGAAACTATTTTTTTGTTTTTTTACATATTTCTGTGTTGCTTTTGTAAATTCTTACACATATATGTTGCTGCCCCGACCACCTCTCACCACCCCTCCACCCCAACCCCCCCCCCCCCCCCCCCCCACTTGAAACTTTTTTTTTTTTACATATTTCTTTGTTGTTTTAGTCAATTC
>JAWPHD010019330.1:0-36175 GCA_037043455.1 Cyrtodaria siliqua
CTTGCAGATGCTCGATCCTATACATAATCAAGGATTACGACTCGCCTTGGGTGCCTTTCGTACATCACCAGCCGAAAGTCTATACGTTGAAGCGAATGAACCATCACTGTCTCATAGACGGGACAAATTAGCCCTTCAATATGCCATTAAATTAAAATCTAACCCTTCAAACCCAACTTTCGATAATGTTTTTAATCCAAGTTGTGGACCTCTTTTTGATCAAATACCGAAGGCCATTCGGCCATGTGGTCTTCGTATTAAATCAAAATTAAGAGACACTGAAATCGACCTAAATTTGATTGCCAAGTACAAAGTACCACAAATTCCACCGTGGACTTTGGAAACACCAACAATTATTTTCGGTCTTTGTAATTGTAACAAATCCAGTACAGACCCTACTGTCTTTCAAAGCAAATTTAATGAAATTAAATCGAAATACAGTAACTTTCACCATATATACAGAGATGGTTCTAAAGATGGAGATAAATAGCTGCAGCAGCTGTTGTTCACAAACACAGCATATAGAGCCGCCTGCCTGACGAGGCCTCTATCTTTTCAGCTGAACTTAAGGCAATTGAACTTGCTTTAAATTACATTCAGGAATCTGATGATGACCATTTTGTAATCTTTTCTGATTCCCTTTCATCCCTTCAAGCGCTGGTTAATATGAAACTTGATAACCCAGTTGTGTTTCAACTTTTAGAGAAGTACAATTATCTTCTAGTTGATAATGTTATTATTTTCTGCTGGCTTCCAAGCCATGTAGGAATACGTGGTAGTGATAGAGCTGATAGTGCTGCTAAGGCAGCATTAGGTTTACATATATATATAATGCCAAATTACCTTATACTGATTTTAAAAGTTGTATTAACACATATATTCGTAACTGTTGGTAAGCCGCTTGGATTTGTCAGTCAACAACAACTTCTAGTAGACCCATTCGTTGAGAAGAAGTTATCCTAGCCCGGTGCAGGATAGGGCATACACGTTATACTCATTCATATGTATTACAAGCTCAGCAAGTACCAGAATGTATACCCTGTTTTGCACCGTTAACGGTCAAACACATCTTACTGGAATGTGTAGACTTTGATCCTATGCGTCAAAGGTACTACAAAGAAATACAAAAAGATCGGACAGGGAAAGTAGCATTCAAGGAGGACAGTCAACCACAAAACAATGTCAATATTATGAACGAGTTATTTGATACTATAGATTTTAGTCTTGTTTTGGATTTCCTAAAAGAGATCAGACAATATAAATCATTATAATGTGTTCTTATATATATATTTACTTGTTTATATACCCGTTGACGGGCATTTGTTGATTTACATATATAGTTTATAGTATTACCATATCATCCCTTATTTTTTAAAATATTTTTATCTTTATATATTTACATTAATTTTTAATTAATACTTCATTTCTTCATCTTTCATCACTTTTTGCGCACAATATGACCTTTTTATGTCGACGTGCCGTAAAACACCATTCATTCATTCCAAACCAAACTTTATCTAACTTAACCCATATAAAGCCATTACAGTATTTTTCTAAAATTAAGACTCCCTTTGATATACTTTCTTTGACAAACAAACATACACCACCATGACCTGTACGACTCTTACGTTTTACAGACATACTTTCATTTCTTCGAGCACATATACACTCCTATCCATCCAACTTAAAATCATCCTTCTTACTTTGCCAAGTTTCACAGCACAATATTATATCAAAATTATATATTAAGTTCACAAACTCAAAGTCCGTTAAACAGTTCTTTAGACCTTCCACATTCCATGCTATAACAGAAAGTTCACACCCTTCTCGTTCCCCCTAAACTGGACCGGGCGTGTATGTCTTGTTCTTAATAAACAATTTGTCTCGTACCAGGTACGCACGCTTCCCTTCTTCCCTAGCTTTCTCCATCACTGGAATTAACGATCTTCTGCGCTCTTGAACTTGTTGAGGAAGCTGGTCAAATACACCGTATGGAGTACTTTTCAGGTTAACACTCTTAAGGGCTCCTTTTACACACATTTTGGAATCAGTATCTTTAAATTTCACAAGAATCGGGCGTGTTTTACCAACAACCGTGGCACCCATCCGGAGGTTTGATATAGTTTGCTCTTATAGTGTTATTGCATAGAAGCTAACAGTTCCGTGACGGTGATGTGTCTCGACTCGTTCTTTTCACGTTCAAGGTTGTCTTTAATCAACCGCAACACCTCTATCTGTAAAGAAATCTTCTGCCTCTCTAACACTGAGGTTTCCCTCTGCTCCTGGAAAATCCGGGTCTGATCTTTCCATACATCTTCTTGTGATAGCTTTTGGCATTTCCTTGTGCTAGAAAAACATAATTACATGTTTAGTAAATTATACCCCTGCTGGCGCGTGTGCACCTGTGCGTTTGTCGATCCGATATGTAATCAAGGATTACTACTCGACTTAGGAGCCTTTCGTACATCACCAGCCGAAAGTATATATGTTGAAGCGAATGAACCATCACTGTCTCATAGACGGGACCAATTAGCCCTTCAATATACCATTAAATTACAATCTTACCCTTCAAACCCAACTGTCGATATTATTTATAATCCTAGTTATGAACCTCTTTTTGATCGAAAACCGAAGGCCATTCGGCCATTTGGTCTTCGTATTAAACCAAAAGTAAGAGTCTCTGAAATCGACCTAAATTTCATTGCCAAGTACAAAATACCGCAAATTCCACTGTGGACTTTGGAAACACGAACAATTATTTTTGATATTTGTAATAATAATAAATCCATTACAGATCCTACTATCTTTCAAAGCAAATTTAATGAAATTAAATCGAAATACAGTAACTTTCAACATATATACAGATGGTTCTAAAGATGGAGACAAGGTAGCTGCAGTAGCTGTTGTTCACAAACATAGCATGAAGAGCCGCCTGCCTGACAAGACCTCTATCTTTTCAGCTGAACTCAAGCCTTAAGTTTTATTCAGGAATCTGATGATGGCCATTTCGTAATCTTTTCTGATTCCCTTTCATCTCTTCAAGCCCTGGGTAATATGAAACATGACAACCCAGTTGTGCTTCAACTTTTAGAAAAGTACAATTCTCTTATAGTTGATAATGTTATTATTTTCTGCTGTCTTCCAAGTCATGTAGGAATACGTGGTAATGATAGTGCTGCTAAGGCAGCATTAGGTTTACATATATCTAATACCAAATTATCTTATACTGATTTTAAAAGTTGTATAAACCTCTTGGCAAGCCGCGGGGAACTTGTCGGTGAACAATAAACTCCATTCCATTAAACCGTTACTCGGAGAATGGCGTCCTTCGCTAGGGTCAGGATAGGGAATACACGCTGTACTCCCTTGATATTTATTACAAGGTGAGCAGTTGCCAGAATGTATACCCTGTTTTGCACCGTTAAGGGTCAAACATATCTTGTTGGAATGTGTAGAATGAATGGTGTTTTATGGCACGTCGACACATAAATAGGTCGTATTGTGCGCAAAAATCCGATGAGTCATGAAAGAATGAAGTAGTAATTAAAAATAATATAAACGTATAAAGATAAAACTATCTACAAATAAGGGAGATATGGTAGCAATATAAACTATATATATATATGTAAATCAACAAATGCCCGTCAAGTGCTGTATTCTTCTCATGTGTTTTACGTCATTTTTAGCTGTTGTATTCTTGACAGGTGTAGAAGTAGCTGCTGTATTCTTCTCATGTGTTGAAGAAGCTGCTGTATTCTTGACAGATGTAGAAGTAGCTTCTGTATTCTTGGCAGGTGTAGAAGTAGCTGTTGTATTATTGACAGGTGTAGAAGTAGCTGCTGTATTCTTGACAGGTGAAGAAGTAGCTGCTGTATTCTTGACAGGTGTAGAAGTAGCTGTTGTATTCTTGGCAGGTGTAGAAGTAGCTGCTGTATTCTTCTCATGTGTTGATGAAGCTGTTGTATTATTGACCGGTGTAGAAGTAGCTCCTGTATTCTTGACAGGTGTAGAAGTAGCTGCTGTATTCTTGACAGATGTAGAAGTAGCTGCTGTATTCTTGACAGGTGTAGAAGTAGCTGTTGTATTCTTGACAGTTGTAGAAGTACCTGTTGTATTCTTGACAGGTGTAGAAGTAGCTGTTGTATTCTTGACAGGTGTAGAAGTAGCTTCTGTATTCTTCTCATGTGTTGAAGAAGCTGTTGTTTTCTTGACAGGTGTATCAAAGTGGATTCCGGCGCCAACGAGGCACAGATGGAGATAAGGTAGCTGCAGCAGCTGTTCACAAACACAGCATAAAGAGCCGCCTGCCTGACAAGGCCTCTATCTTTTCAGCTGAACTTAAGGCAATTGAACTTGCCTTAAATTATATTCAGGAATCTGATGATGACCATTTCGTAATCTTTTCTGATTCCCTTTCATCTCTTCAAGCACTGGGTAATATGAAACATGATAACCCAGTTGTGCTTCAACTTTTAGAAAAATACAATTCTCTTATAATTGATAATGTTATTATTTTCTGCTGGCTTCCAAGCCATGTAGGAATACGTGGTAATGATAGAGCTGATAGTGCTGCTAAGGCAGCATTAGATTTACCTATATCTAATACCAAATTACCTTATACTGATTTTAAAAGTTGTATTAACACATATTCGTAACTCTTGGCAAACCGCTTGGGATTTGTCCTTTAACAATAAACTCCATTCAATTAAACCGTTACTCGGAGAATGGCGTTCTTCTACTAGACCCATTCGTCGAGAGGAAGTTATACTAGCCCGGTGCAGGATAGGGCATACACGATATACTCATTCATATTTATTACAAGGTGAGCAATTACCAGAATGTATACCCTGCTTTGCACCGTTAACGGTCAAACACATCTTATTGGAATGTGTAGACTTTGATCCTATGCGTCAAAGGTACTACAATGTTAATACTATGAAAGAGTTATATGATACTGTAGATTTTAGTCTTGTTTTAGATTTCCTCAAAGAGATCAGACTATATAAATCATTGTAATGTGTTCTTGTATATTTATACTTGTTTATATACCCGTTGACGGGCATTTGTTGATTTACATACATACTTTATATTACACCTTATCATCCCTTATTTTTTAATAATTTTATCTTTATATATTTACATTAATTTTTTAATTAATTCTTCATATTCATCATTTTTTTTGCGCACAATATGACCTATTTATGTGTCGACGTGCCGTAAAACACCATTCATTCATTCTTGACAGGTGTAGAAGTAGCTGTTGTATTCTTGACAGGTGTTGAAGAAGCTGTTGTATTCTTGACAGGTGTAGAAGTAGCTGTTGTATTCTTGACAGGTGTAGAAGTAGCTGCTGTATTCTAGATAACCATGTAAATTATTGGAACTAGATGTACTGATAGTTGAATATAAATCCATTGAAAAATATGATAAGTGTACACGTTTTCAACACAGGGATGGTGTAGTGGTAGAGCATCTGCCTCGTATGTACGGGGTCAGGAATTCAATCGCTAGCCGGGTCATATTAATGAGTTCTTTAAATGCGTACATGCAAATGTTCAATAGAATTTCACGTTGCGAACATATTGTCTTCATAAAGCCATTTCGTCTTTAAATGCAATTTAACAAGTGTTGCATTATGTTAGTTTTTTATCCGAATAATCTATTTAAATTGCTTATCTTATTTTATTTCATTGAGAAATGTTGAAACTAAAAATGTTTGTACTTGTGAAAGTCAGATTGTGTAAATAAATCTCTCATTTTGATAAAACAAAATTAAACGTAGGCCTACAGTAAATAGTGTGCTAGTAGTGTGCACATAACTTGCCATAAACATTCGTTGCACTGGCATTACAGGGGATACTGGTACATGCATGGGCCTTCGATGGAACCCTGTGGAATATCAAAACGGATCAATGTATATTAACAACCAGTGATGTCTGAACATAGTCATGTGTTTTCTTTATTCCTTCATTATACCCTCGCAAACGAAGTTTGAGAGGGGGTATATAGGAGTCACTATAGCCGGAAATCAAACCGGTGACTTCTGGGATAAATGTCAAGTATGTTTAACCCACTCGGCCACCGCACCTCCTTATGTATAGAAACACATCAGTGGTGGATCCAGGATTTAAGATTAGATGGTAACCCAACTTCTCAGATTTTAAGTTGGGATAGAGGCGTCCGTCATTAACATTTGCTTCGTTAAGATGATAGGGTGGACAAATAAAAAAAGTTTTATACCGCCATAACTGACAATTCATCCCCATCCCCACTTTCCACCACACCCCATGCACTTGTGTTATGCATTGAAGAATGCGTGGACAAATCAATCAACCCCCCCCCCCCCCACACACACACACAACCTAGTAGGCGGTGCAACAGTAAAATAACAGTTGTCAAAGAAGAAACTGTGCATTTTCACATGTTTTTTCATAACTTATCAGGGGGAGGTACGCAGGGGGCACCCACCCCGCCGTAAATCCATGCATGCAGCTTTTTGTAGTCTCATCAGTTTTTTTTTAGTATTAAGTACCTGGTCTCATGCTGCACAATTTCAGTATTGCAGATAACTCAATGCAGGGCCTCTCCATAGCTATAAGCAACAATTAAGAAATACAAATTGTTCCTGTTCTTGGTCTTGTCATTAATCGAAAACAGTTCAGTTATCTGGATTAAAATTACTTTTTAAGAAACCAGTCGTATTAAAAACAAGACGAAACTATTTAAGAGTGTCATTTCTCGTATTTAAATACAACTGACGAATGCTATTTTAAGAGAAAATTAATAAATACGACAATGCAGTTCAAATGAACCCGATTGGAATGGCGTTCATGTTGTTTAAAACAAGCGCTCCTCTGACCTTCAAACGTACAGGTACTGGCGCGTAAAATTATTGCTTTCTAAGTGTTTTCTAAGTGCATATAGAACGTCTGATACAATATACATGAACATGAATAAACTATTACATCTAAAGGTAAGTTTTCAACTGTAAAATCGATTAAACGTGCCTTTGTTTTAGGTTAGTTGACATGTATCCTCGTGTTATCAGTAGTAGCGCTTGACTGACTTCACCGATCATAAAACTCTCTCTAAATCGGTGTAAACATTTCGAGGTCATGTCATATTGCAAATGGCGGTGTGTGATCTACGTCATCATTTGTCGCGCACTACGCTGTACCTCAAAACTAAGGCTTCCGTTTCATGCCAAAAGGCCCGTACGCATTTTACAGTAATAAGGTTTTTGAGCCGGTATGTATGTTTATTGCTAGGAAAAGTGTCCATTTGGTAAATTATCAATGTTTTTGGATTAAATTGATATAACTGATAACAAGCATTTAATGAATGAATGAATGATGTTTTACTTGAAGCACAACTGGGTTATCATGTTTCATATTACCCAGTGCTTGAAGAGATGAAAGGGAATCAGAAAATATTACAAAATGGTCATCATCAGATTCCTGAATATAATTTAAGGCAAGTTCAATTGCCTTAAGTTCAGCTGAAAAGATAGAGACCTTGTCAGACAGGCGACTCTTTATGCTGTGTTTGTGAACAACAGCGTCTGCGGCTACCTTATCTCCATCTTTAGAACCATCTGTGTATATATGTTGAAAGTTACTGTATTTCGATTTAATTTCTTTAAATTTGCTTTGAAAGACAGTAGGATCTGTACTGGATTTAAACGTTGAACACTATTTACAAATTCCATATTGTCAAATTACTCCGCCAATGGAGTTCCATCAGGTACATCTTGGCATGGGCAGAAGAATTTGTCCCTTTCTCGTAGTCGTACAAGTTTGCAACAAAACTTTAAATGAGTCCAGTGCAAACAGTATTCATACATGCATTGGCCCAATTTGTAAAATATACTGAGTTAATTATATGCCAGATGTCCCAGGCTGCTATGATGATTTGCATTGGTTAGCATTCTTAGTAGATTTCTTACAAGATTCTTTTTTGCAAGTAGATTTCCCTTTTTTTTGTGTTTTTCTTTGACTGATTTCGTTTTCTTCACCTGCCCCTTTGATACAGATTCCTGGTGTTCCACTGTTTTATGTCTTATCGAATCCTCTGTGATGGCCTTGCCAGATACAACATAACTCAAACGTTTCTCTTCTTTAACGGGTTTTCCTTTCTCCGATGCTGTCCTCTATCTTCTTAAAAAAATATTTTGCTATGACTATTTCACTGTCAGCACTGCACTCCTCTGCATCCTGTGTGTCGAGTTCATGTGACTCATGGCTGCTGCTTGGTGTGGGTTTGTCAATAACTACATTGCTTATAATCACAATGGTTTGGTCTTCGGGTTTCTTCCGCAATACTTTGTCGACAACAGACGCATCAACAGAGTAAATGCCAGCCTTTTTTAATGAACTCTGTAGGTTTTCAGGGGACAATGCCTTTGTGTAGGTTTTACATGCAAGCTCACAACTGAGTACCTGTCGATTCCGGAACAAGAGCATGTACATATGGCATTATAAATACGCTCGAATGGTCCGAAACATCCTATATCCAGAGGCTGCAAGACATGGCTAATGTGGGCAGGGAGACAGAATAGCTGAATGTTGTATTATTTTGCCCAGTCAATCAAGCCTGGCAAAATGTGTGGTCTGTGCCCATCATAGAGGACTAAAATTGGTTTGTCAGTGTCCTTTTCTTGTACAAACTTCAAGAAATGGCCTGATAAGTAGCTCATAGATATAGCCAGAATCACTTACAGTGCCATCAGCTCCAGGAGTACAGCCACTTAGCAGTTCTGGTCTCATTCTCTTACCGGGGAAGACAAAGAACGGTGGTATTTGCTGTCCAAGGGCATTACAACATCCTATGACAGTAACGGTTGGGCCTTTTCCAGAGGTTTCCAGAGGTAATAGCAGACGGGGCCTTGATATATGAAGTTGCAACAATGTATGGAGGTGAGTGATTTTGTTTCAACCGCTTCTCGTCAATGTTGTAAATTCTTTCAGGAGCCTTTTTCAAGTCAAACTTTGTAATTATCTTGCTAAGTTCATCAAAATATGCTGTAACAACTGCTTCGGATGTTGCCTTTGCTCAAGACAGCTCCAAACTTCTTGGTTTCTTTACCTTTAATTCAGGCCACCTTTTCATAAAGTTCTGAAACCACATTAGTGTCAGTGGGTGATTTCCGTCTCTCTTGTGTAAGCACCAACGTCATTGTCAAGTGATTTAGATTATTTCCTCGTAGTTCATTTAAGCGGACGATTCAGGTCAAGTTTGTTTACTTCAATAAAACAATTTTTGGGTGGCACTTCTACGTCCCGTTATTTTGGCATTAGGAAAAGGGTGACAAAATATGATTTTTCTGATATAACTTAAAACTTAACGGAAGAATTTTGATTTTCCACATGTTACCGGGATCCGTCAGAAATACGATGCAGTTTCCAAAAATACCGGAATGACGTCACAGGTTTATGCGTAGGCGGATATAAAAGGGAAAATACAGAGATGCGCGACTATTGATATGCGTGAATTTATACACTACCTGAAAGCGAGGAATAAACAATAGCAGACGAACGTCAAATAAATAAATACACGACTGCGTTGCTATGCCTGTGTTTGAAGAAATATCAAGCAACACAACAATAAAACTTGCCTGCAATAGTACCCTCCGCTGCTCTTTCTATACCGTTGAAAGCAGTACCTTCTGAGAACATGTACACAATAGTCTGCTGATTCATGTCCAGCTCCTCAACAGGGGGGCCCCCACCTGTTTTTCGCATCTCCTTATTATACACCATGTTGGCTTTCCTTAGCTTCTCATTGTAAATTCCCCCATTTGTTCCTAACTTCATCAGCAGACCGCACTGAATAGTCTAAAAGTGTCACCCGCTGTGCTATGTCCCTCCAAATTTTGACTTTATCCTCGTTTGTCACTTTAAATTCCATCTTACCGCTCCTTTACCTTAACATATTCATTAACAATGACATCAACCTTACTGCCATTTTAATTGACACTTCTCTTTCTTTTTTCTTTTCACCCTCCTCGGTCACATTTGTGTTAACATTGGCATCCATTTTGAAACAACAAACAGGATATGGACAGAATGTTGCATGATGGGAAGAGATGTTCTTGTTAAAGTCCTTGTTAAGTTTTAACGGAAAGTTAAATTTGTCTTTAAGAGTTAACAGTCCGTTCAAGTTAAAGGGACACATGGCAATCTTGATTTTTGAAAAACTAGCGGCGTCCCGTTAGTTTTTCTGCATATATTGTTGTAATGTGTAGAATTTGATCCTATGCGTCAAAGGTACTACAATGTTAATACTATGAAAGAGTTATTTGATACTATAGATTTTAGTCTTGTTTTAGATTTCCTAAAAGAAATCAGGCTAAATAAATCATTATAATGTGTTCTTATGTATATTTACTTGTTTATATACCCGTTGACGGGCATTTGTTGATTTACATATATAGTTTATATTACTATCATATCATCCCTTATTTTTTAATAGTTTTATCTTTATATATTTACATTATTTTTTTTAATTCATACTTCTTTTCTTCATAATTACTTTTTGCGCACAATATGACCTATTTATGTGTCGACGTGCCGTAAAACACCATTCATTCATTACCTACATTGCATTTGTTCAATCATTAATGCTCATTATAAGAATTGTATTAAGCCATTTGTTTTTGTATATAATTTATTTTTGATATTATTGCACCAGTAATATATTAAAACTTGTAGTATAATAAGACGAAATAGAGAATACTTAAAATTTGATTTATTTAAATGTAACCAGGGTAAAAGTAAAAATGATACTGGATATATTAATCGAGACACCCATTTCAAATACTTCAAGATTGCCGTGTGTCCCTTTAACATGAAATTTTAGCGGATAGTTAACTAACGACAGCGTTAAATCTCTTTGAACAACACAATTCTCGCCGGGCGAAGTTGTCCACTAGGTGTACCGGAAGTAAATCAAATCCCATTGAGTCCAATGCTATATTGACAAAGCTTTCTAGTTAGCCATTTTTCAAAATGAAATTCAAACTAAGATTCACTTACATGTTCTTAGTCATGAGACCTGCCTCTCTAGAAAACTGCTGAGAATAGTAGGGGTCATGTGGCATATAAGAAAATAAAATTCTGATCTTTGTTGATACCGTGAACAAACTGCATTCATTCGGCACCTCTTAAATGTGTTCTACTTTCACTTTCAAAACTGTCAAGTTGATAAATAAAATCATCATACAACCATGCAAATGGTTTTAAGCTATCACAAACATGTCAATAAAGTCATTTCAGCCAGAAAAACAGGCCTTAAATACTCAAAAATGCCTTTTATCACAAAAAAAGTTAGGGATTATATATTTGGGAACTCCTTTCGACTACACCAGGCATGAATACCATAGTGATTTACTTCCGGTACACCTATAAGAAGCCCTAATTGTGAGGGAATTTCAAAAGCCACTATTCTGGCAAAGCCAAAGATATAACGCATAAAAAAATGATACATTTTGGCGAATCGGTCGAGTATTGATCAAGATATGGGCGTTTCAAAAATGTACAGTTCGGTCGACAGCGATGAAAAATCTGTAAAAATGTTCACAGTTTTACCTTTCTTAACTGTTATATAAAATGACACTGGGCATATCTGTACTTGGTCTAATGGATAGAATGCTTAAACAAGTCAGTAAACCTGAAGAAATCAAGAGGTTTAGTTCCCAAAAGTGCTATATAAGTGCAAATTATGCTGATTTTCATGCCAAATTCAGATTTACAAGGCAATTTGGTGTATTTGTGGCATCATACCTTAATTTGGTGGCACTACATGCATATATAAACATCCCAATTACTCATAAATGCAAGCCTGGTACTAGCTTTGTGATTAAAAGTTAAGTTTCTATGACTGGACAGCATACTTTGTCTACAGTACTCTCTGACATTTTCTCAGAAAGTTCAATTTTAGGGGGTAAGGGGAAGGATTTGGTGGTGTCACACCTATAAAATTATACTTTTGCAAATGATAATGCTGAATTATCATTGCAAATACAAATATCTACATTTTAACAACAAACAAGCCTAGTTTTGTTGAAAAATGTCTCTCCAGGTCATCATTTAAAGACTTCAAAAATCTGAAACTCCAAATTACAGCTTTCCGAGGCAAAAACACATGCGAAAAAAAATCAAAACGCGTTTTAAAACACCGTGAAGTATTTTTTGTCAGAGCTATAGTCATTCGGAAAAGTAAAATACTGTTTGGGTAAGAATCCGAGAGAAAAAACGAATATTCACATTACGCCGCCTTATAGGTGTACCGGAAGTAAATCAAATCCCATTGAGTCCAATGCTATATTGACAAAGCTTTCTAGTTAGCCATTTTTCAAAATGAAATTCAAACTAAGATTCACTTACATGTTCTTAGTCATGAGACCTGCCTCTCTAGAAAACTGCTGAGAATAGTAGGGGTCATGTGGCATATAAGAAAATAAAATTCTGATCTTTGTTGATACCGTGAACAAACTGCATTCATTCGGCACCTCTTAAATGTGTTCTACTTTCACTTTCAAAACTGTCAAGTTGATAAATAAAATCATCATACAACCATGCAAATGGTTTTAAGCTATCACAAACATGTCAATAAAGTCATTTCAGCCAGAAAAACAGGCCTTAAATACTCAAAAATGCCTTTTATCACAAAATAAATTAGGGATTATATATTTGGGAACTCCTTTCGACTACACCAGGCATGAATACCATAGTGATTTACTTCCGGTACACCTATAAGAAGCCCTAATTGTGAGGGAATTTCAAAAGCCACTATTCTGGCAAAGCCAAAGATATAACGCATAAAAAAATGATACATTTTGGCGAATCGGTCGAGTATTGATCAAGATATGGGCGTTTCAAAAATGTACAGTTCGGTCGACAGCGATGAAAAATCTGTAAAAATGTTCACAGTTTTACCTTTCTTAACTGTTATATAAAATGACACTGGGCATATCTGTACTTGGTCTAATGGATAGAATGCTTAAACAAGTCAGTAAACCTGAAGAAATCAAGAGGTTTAGTTCCCAAAAGTGCTATATAAGTGCAAATTATGCTGATTTTCATGCCAAATTCAGATTTACAAGGCAATTTGGTGTATTTGTGGCATCATACCTTAATTTGGTGGCACTACATGCATATATAAACATCCCAATTACTCATAAATGCAAGCCTGGTACTAGCTTTGTGATTAAAAGTTAAGTTTCTATGACTGGACAGCATACTTTGTCTACAGTACTCTCTGACATTTTCTCAGAAAGTTCAATTTTAGGGGGTAAGGGGAAGGATTTGGTGGTGTCACACCTATAAAATTATACTTTTGCAAATGATAATGCTGAATTATCATTGCAAATACAAATATCTACATTTTAACAACAAACAAGCCTAGTTTTGTTGAAAAATGTCTCTCCAGGTCATCATTTAAAGACTTCAAAAATCTGAAACTCCAAATTACAGCTTTCCGAGGCAAAAACACATGCGAAAAAAAATCAAAACGCGTTTTAAAACACCGTGAAGTATTTTTTGTCAGAGCTATAGTCATTCGGAAAAGTAAAATACTGTTTGGGTAAGAATCCGAGAGAAAATGAATATTCACATTACGCCGCCTTATAGGTGTACCGGAAGTAAATCAAATCCCATTGAGTCCAATGCTATATTGACAAAGCTTTCTAGTTAGCCATTTTTCAAAATGAAATTCAAACTAAGATTCACTTACATGTTCTTAGTCATGAGACCTGCCTCTCTAGAAAACTGCTGAGAATAGTAGGGGTCATGTGGCATATAAGAAAATAAAATTCTGATCTTTGTTGATACCGTGAACAAACTGCATTCATTCGGCACCTCTTAAATGTGTTCTACTTTCACTTTCAAAACTGTCAAGTTGATAAATAAAATCATCATACAACCATGCAAATGGTTTTAAGCTATCACAAACATGTCAATAAAGTCATTTCAGCCAGAAAAACAGGCCTTAAATACTCAAAAATGCCTTTTATCACAAAAAAAGTTAGGGATTATATATTTGGGAACTCCTTTCGACTACACCAGGCATGAATACCATAGTGATTTACTTCCGGTACACCACTAGTAATCACTGTTTCGGTAATGGCGGCGATTACCGTAAAAAGTCACACAAAAAATCCGCAAAGTAAACTTTCGCAAAAGTCGTGAAAACAATACGGAAGAGCAAAGCTCGACAAACGAGCCACAGAGCTTCGCGCAAAGCCCCGAATTAAAATGCAAACACTTATATTATCGTCATGTGCGTGAACATGTGCTAATTGCTTTGGTCTACAATGTTTGCAAGTAAAAGTTAGACAAATGCATGATACGGTCTGGCAATGGGGGGATGGGGGTATTATCAGATACACGTCTGTGACAGTTTGACTTACCTAATTAATGTATTCTAAAATAAAACAAGAAGTCCGGAGGATCATGCCTGCACGTCCCCAATATGATAAGTTAAATATCGGGCCTATGCTGTCAGTTGGGCCTGGCTATGTACATGTAGTCCGGAGTAAACCTTTATGTAATTCGTGAAAATTTAACATTAAATAAAACAACAATATTTTGGTAAGCTTCGCGAATATCACATACTGCCATAAGCTTCCAGATGCGGAGCCCCAAATCCCTTCAAATTCATATTTTATAACATCATCCAAACACACACAAGATGATTGCGAGCGCAAACGAGCGTCTGGTCTCAATTTAATTAAAATGTTTGACAGAAATATTTCAAATACCGCTTCATAATTTATAAAGGGGCTGGCGTGGTCCTATGGATAACCGCTGAACTTGAAATCCGGCAAACCCGGTCTCAAGCCTCACCGTCGCCACTGACTTTAGTCTTTGTGTTCTTCAGCAAGACACTTTTCATTAGCCTCGTCCGTCGGATGCGGACGTAAACTGTTGGAGTCTATCCTCCAAGCACGTTAGTTTAAAGAACTATACTCTGTAAAAAAAGTTTTGGACCATGGCAGTGTTCGAACCCGTACAATGATCGCTGAACCATGACATTCGACCATAACCCTTATTATCTCAGTTGATAATTCACAATAGATCAACAATCAACAATAATTATCGTTTACAATGAAAGTTTGCGAAAAAATAATAATCGTTTTATTGGTTACTCGAATGTGTCCGTAAGTGTTACTTTTTATGGACTTTGCAACATTTTTTACAGACCCTTTGTGTGTTCGCGATGTTTTTTTAAAATCAAATCTTGTTTAATGTTTCTGCTACAAAATTAACCGGGTAGGATAGACCTTGGTTACTAAAAAAACATATTTAAATTCTGTCCGCTAGTTTATACCCTGGTCCAAAACTTTTTTTACCGAGTATATATATAAGAATATATTCGTTATAGTATGTCAGGTTCCAGATTCCTGTGTGTGCTCTCCTCTCTCGAATAACGAATAATGTGTTGATGAGTCATTAAACAACATTCAGTTCATACATTACAGAGTGAATTGGCTTGTCCCCAAGTAACAAGGGCGATCCAGAGGCTCTCATCCCACCCACACCACACCATCACACCCCTAACATTCGCCAACCAGTGTTAGCCTATGCTTGTCAGATTTTAAGGGCCTCGCACTGGGTCATTATCATAGGATTTAGCAATTAAATGTTTTGAAAATGCACTAAAATTCACATTATGTCCTGTAGAAAACAAAGTAACTTCGGTAAGAGTAAGAGTATGGGCCTATACATGTATCATTCCCCTCTCTCAAGGGCGACTCTAAATAATCTATAATGTTTTGATGAGCCGTTAATTGCATTCATATTCAATTCTCTGATAATATTGAATATGAACACTTAAAATTAAATTAGTACAACATGTCTTTCGAAATTAAAAAACTTCAATTTGAAATGAAACAACAGGCCTAGATATATATTTAGATAAAAATTGACAACATATATAAAATTGAATTGAATTGAATCCAGTTTTATTAAGCCAATATAAGTAAGTAATTTTTTTTATTATAGTGACATGTGTATACGGAAATAACAAACATTTAATACAAATGCATAGAGAAACACCCGGCCCAACGGACCTATAAGTCACTTTATAATTATAGTTTACAAGTAGTCAACATGGTTAAACATAATAGAAAATACTGTTATGAGCTCACAATGTACAATTTACAATACAATTAAAGTTACAAAGGATTCATTCATAAATATTATAAATATTGCGATAAATAGTGTCAGTTTAGTTCAATAATTGCACCACATGTTTACAGTTACGAGTAATATAACACACTTCTTCTAAACAGATAAGCTTTAACAAGAAATTTTACAACTTTTCTTGTGTGGTTATGAATCAGGAAAATATGTCTATTAGAGTCTGTCATGTTTGCATATATTCCATTTGAAATAATAATATAAATAATTGTGAATTTCCCACTTCGCTGTGCTCTCCTACCCTAGCTTGACCTCTGAAATATTACTGTTATATATTTGTTATGTCTTTGTCACACATTTCTTCTCCGGAGTAAATCTCAAACCGTTAGCGGCAGCCGGATGATACTTTATACAAGTGAAGAATATAATCAGACGGCTTGCAGAGCGCAAAAATCAAACCTCTTTGTGGATTTTCAAACCTCTGGTGGATTTTAACCAAATAATGTGGCCCTTGTTAAAGAGTGTGTTTTTTATAGAAGGGAAACAACTCGACTTCATTCATGTCGAAATCCATTATTAGAGTTATTTTCCTTTAAACAGTTTTAGCTCAGATGTAGGATGAACCTTCCTATCCGGAGAGCATTTCAAGTTTCTAACTTCCTTGTTTTTTTTGCTTTTTGGTGTTTTGCTCTACTGGCCGAAGGCATGCTCTACTTGCCGAAGGCATAGTGAGCTTATGGGATAACGTGTTGTCCGTCCGTCCGTCTGCCAACTGTTGACTCGTTAACACGATAGGGCTTTAGATTTCAAACTTGGGCAGATTGAAAGCTCGGACATGTTCGAAAACAATCCTGATCGGACCAGTTACACTGGAGCTAAGGCCCATGATTTTCCTAAATATGCTGTAGTTTGCCTCGTTAAGACGATAGAGCCTTCATTTTCATGAAGTGTAATTTTCATTCGTCTTATGAGTATGAATATGCTACGCACGAGTTATTATAACCACCGTGTATGACTAAGAACGCCTATTTTTCCCGCTATTTTAATTATTTGTCTAGCCATAGTGCAAATCGCGTTTTTTTTCCTTATTTTAAATAATTTGAATTACTAACAGTAGAAAGTTCAATTACTTTGTTAAAATACGCCGTTTTGCTCTTTTTCATTTTTAGCTGCATGTGAGGTTATGGGGGTGACGAGTTGTCCGTCGTCCGTCCGTCCGTTTACTTTTTCATGTGGGCACTCTAGCCCCTCAATTTTCATCCGACCTTAACCACAGTATTTATAAATGCATAAGATCTCGGACTATTTTCTGAACCAGCCAGATGCGATTGCTAATAGCTGAATTATCTGCCACTGAAATGGCAAAAAAATGCATACTTTTGCTGTGAGAGTACTCTAGCCCCTCCATACTTTTGCTGTGAGAGTACTCTAGCCCCTCCATACTTTTGCTTTGAGAGTACTCTAGCCCCTCCATACTTTTGCTGTGAGAGTACTCTAGCCCCTCCATTTTTATCCGAATTTAACGTGTTATATAAATTATCTATAGGATCTCGGATAAGTTCTTGAACCCACCAGAGCTCATCGCTAAAAGCTTGCCATTGAATTGGCACAAATGGATAATTTTTGCTTTGTGGGTCTCTGGCCCTATTATTTTTCAATCGATTTTAACAAAAGTAACACAGTAGTTATATTTCTATAAGATCTCGGGCGAGTTTTTAAACCAGCCATATTCGAATGCTAATAGCTGAGTTATTGGCCATTGAATTAGGCCAGAGTTTTTTTTATTTTTAGATTTACGGGAGAGCCTACCCTAAATTTTGCAAAACTGAAATAAAAATAAAAGTCGAAACTGAATTTTATTTTATTTTTTCCTCCTGTTCGATCGGCTACATCTTTTTTTAGTATTTACTTTGTAAGGTCGAAAATCGAAGTATTAATTTAGTCTCTTTAATATACATGTTTACTAACACAATTTAACGTATACCATTGAACACCACAATCCCTATTTCACTCTACTAGGCATTGAGTTCATAAGCCTTTCTTGAGAATATTCTTAGTCTTGACTTTTGTCAGGGAAAAATATGTCTATTATTCTTGCAACTATGAAAGATAAACATTCAATAATTTCCAGTTTATATATTACATTTTGTTTCGATTTGAGGAGTGTTCAATAGCAAATTTGTGATAATTTCTGTAAAATATATACTCAAAAATATATTAATCTGACAGTCAGTCAAACCAATTCTCAAGAGTGGAAGGTATTTTCAATTTGAGATAACATGTAGGCAGTTTTAACATAAAATGGATGTTGGTTACATTTATATGCAAAACAACTTGAAAAAAAATCAACGTAAAAAATGAAGCAATACAATTAATAGTAATGTTACGAGAAAACTTATTTTATGAAAATAAAAAAAATCTGAAATTTTCTATTTTATTTTTATTTATTTTATCGACTCCTCATTTTTCCCATGTTTATTTTTATTTTTATTTCCTCCTCTTACTGCATTTTTTTTCAAAATCTCCCGTAAAACTCACTAAATGAAAAATGTTGGCTTGCGGGTACTCTAGTCTCTCCATTTTTATCTGATCTTAACTAAACTTACATAGTAGTTATATGTCTATAAGATCTCCTACAAGTCTTGAACCAGCCATATTTATCTGACCCTGAATTAGCTAAAATGCATAACTATGCCTTGAGGTTACTCTAGCCCCATTATTTTTCATTCTATTTTAGCTAAACTGACGCAGTAGTTAAATTCGTCACGGTATATACATAAGATCTCGAAACTTGGAAAATATTCATCAATAATCCTTTAAAACCTATGCAAATACACACATAGTATACGTATACATCAACAACAAAATTAAATAATTAAATGTGTCTGCCTCTGAATTTATGTAATACAAATATTCATACCATCTCAGAATTTCTCCGACAGATCTCTCTTTTGAGTATATGACATTCAAAACGTTCTCTCTGTTTCGTTTCTTCTTGCTTCTTTTTTTTTCCTGTTCCTGCTCATCATGGATGTCTTGTTCGAAGTTCTGACTTGCTGTCTGTGCATCTATCTTGGCGGTAAAGAAGTTCTTGGCCCCGACCACACCCTCAGCATCTACGTGAATCTCGTTGACATGTCGGTAGAGTTCAGACAATCCACTATCCTCTGCTAACTCCTGCTGCAGCTTTACGGCATATCAGCAAAAACTGCCTGAAGCTGATCTTTTTGTCGTTGTCTTCATCTACCTCCTGTATCATAGCTTTCAAAGACAGGTATGTCTGTGGCGCTCCTAACTTCTCCATCATGTGCTTCAACTCCTCAAAATCAATGAATTTGTCCTTTCCAGTGTCATATTTGTTAAAGGTTTTTTGAAAGTCCTGGATTTGCTTTCTTGAAAACTCTTTAAATTCTGTATAAGGGTTGAAAACAGTGTTTTTTGGAGAAATTGACCCCTCTTCCACCCCCTCACTGATCCTTTCCAACTTCTTTTTTTTTTTTTTTTTTTTTTTTTTTTTTTTGAGCCGTCTTCTGACGACCCGTTTAATCTCCCCGTCAATTGGTGGAGCAAGGGTCGGGGAGGACCATCCCTTGCCACACCTTACAATATCTTTACATTTACATGCAATATTTATATGAAATACTATTTTAGCATAATGAAATTACAATTTATACAGAAAATATACATGTATTGTACAGTTATGGCATAAACATTATGATTTCAGGAAGAAAAAGAAAAATTCTGTTTAAAGAAAAAAAACTTTTCTTTACCTAACAGTTGATTGCTGTCCAAAGGCCCATCTGCTTATAAAAATTGTATATGTAAGTATTAAATATTTAATATTGATATAATTGATTTACGAATTGTCAGTGTCTTGGGTTTGCTCTAAAATTGTACCCGGAGAAGTGCATGGATAGGAGTTAGTATAATACTGATTAATCTACAATGGTTTTGTACTTGCTCCATGAATTTTCAAATCTTTCTAGTTGATTATTTCTAATTGCGATTTGTCTATGTGTTTCATACAGATACCTTAGTCTGTATATCATTGGGGTAAGGGAGAGCGGTGTTTTTAGTCGTTTTGAGGTAAATATATAGTATTTCATTTCTAAAATAATTTGTAACTCTACAGTCGAGTGTTCTTCACCTGTGTTAAAAATAAATGCTTGTTCTGACAGATTCAGATTTATGTTTTTTGTTAAAAAGAAAGAGTTTATCTGTGTTAAAAAATTCTGAGATGAAGGACAGGTCCAAAACATATGAACTATAGTCTCGTCTTGGTGGCAGAAGTGGCAGAAAGGGTTTTCAGCTTTTTTTATTTTATGTAGATACTGCTGTGTTGAAAGAAGCCGATGGTTAATTCTTGTTTGAAACCATTGTAGTATTGTGCTAGAGGTAATTTTGAAAGGGGATGAATATATGTCTTTCCATGTTTCGGCTTCAATATCATAAATATGTTCCCATTTTATTTTTGATGTTGGACTTTCATTATTTCTATTAAAAATGGAATACATATCAATGCAACCTTTCTTGTTTTTGATGATTGCTTTAATATTCGCAGGTAAAATTGGGTTTTCTAATTTGTTCATTGTTATTTTGCAATTGTTTTCTAAATGTTTTAATGGCAGCTACTACTCCTTCGTAGATTAGAAAATTTGTTTTAATTCCAGTTTTTTCTTCAAACTCAGTAAAAGAATAAAATCCACCATTTTCATTGATTAAGTCATTTATAAAAATGATGCCTTTCCTATACCATACTTCGTTAAAACATGGCTTACCGCCAATCAAAATATTGTTATTATAGAGTAGTGGGTTTGACAAAAAGTCCTCAGGTGAGTTAGGCAAACTAAAATCAATAAGTTTAACATATGAAATTAGCACATCTTTCCAAAATTATTTTTAATTTTTTTTATTAATGTTTCACAGTAATTTTTGCCAAAAGATGTTAATTTTTTAATATCTATTATTTTTTCAACCAGTTGCTTCCAAGTGCCCTCATTAGTTATGAGTCGTCTTATCCATGTAGTTTTAAGGCTGAATATAAATGCTTTAAGATTAATCATTTTGAGACCACCTTCAAAATGTTGCTTAACTATTACGGATTTTTTTATTTTTGCAGGGCCTTCCCATAAAAAGTCATAAAATATGTTATTAATTTTTGTTATTGTGTTTTCATTTGGATTTGGAAGAGATATAAATAAATGATTTAAAATAGGAAGTAGTAATGTTTTAATAACTGTGATTTTACCAATCGGTGTTAGATATCTTCGCTTCCATATCTTTACTGTATTTTGGATTTTTAATATCTTATCATTATAGTTTAATTCTATCATTTTACCTAAGTCGACGTTGAAATGTATTCCTAGTAGCTTGAAATTATCTTTTCCCCAGTTAAGTTTCCATTTTGTTTTGATTGTATCTGAGCTGTATTTTTTCCTCCCTATCCATACAACTTGTGTTTTGTCAAAATTTATATTTAAACCAGAATATTTAGAGTATTTTAATAGTTCTGAAAGTGTTTCATTCAGAGATGTATCAGATCCATCCAAAATGACAGATGTATCGTCTGCATATTGCGAAAGTTTAGTTTCTACGTTCTCTATAGTAATACCTTTAATATTTTTATTATTTCTTATTCTAATTGCCAATATTTCAGCACACAAAATAAAAATATAAGGTGACAAGGGGTCGCCCTGACGGCAGCCCCTTCCGATGTTAAAAAACGATGACAGGTTTCCTCCTTGGTTAACAGCCAATTTTGCATTTTTATATAAAATCTTTATCCATGATATAAAATTTTCTCCAAATTTAAAAAATGTAAGTACTTTAAATATAAAGACCCATGACAGAGAATCAAAAGCTTTTTCAAAATCAATCAAGAGAATTAAACCTGGCAGATTATTTTCTTCTGCGTATTGCATATCATCATATATAAGTCTAGTGTTTTCTCCTAAGTATCTTCCAAAGATAAAACCAGATTGATCGTTATTTATCAGCTTAATAAGTGTTGATTTAATTCTATTTGCAATAGAGCCTGAGGCAATTTTATATGTACAATTTAGGAGGGAGATTGGTCTATAGTTTTTTATATGCAGTCTCGATTTATTTTCCTTTGGTATAACGGTTATTATTCCTTCTATTTGAGTTATTGATAGTTCGCCCTTACTGAAGCCATAGTTTAAAGATCTTACTACAAAATGCCCTATTTGTTGCCAAAATACTTTAAAAAAATCAGCACCAAATCCATCTGACCCTGGGCTACGGTTATTTTTCATTTTTCTGAGTGTTTCAGACGCTTCTTCAAAGGATATATGGCCTTCAAGATTAATTGATTCACTATCGGTAAGTTTAGGTATATCAAAGTCTTTTAAGTCATTTTCTAAGTTAATATTTTCTAGTTCATTGTCTTTGCTAGTATATAGTTGTTCATAGAATTTCTTAGTCTCTTTTAAAATTTCATGTTGATCTGATATGATTTCTCCATTTTGTTTTTCTATTTTAGGAATTATCTTTGAAGAGTAATTATGGGATTCTAAATTGCAAAAAAATGAGGTTGGTTTTTCATCATTCTCAATTATATTTGCTCTTGATCTAATTAGGTAGCCGTTCATTTTCTGTTTTCTTAATATTCTTTATTCGTTTTTGTATGTTTCTAGCTCATCAGTTGCCATTACGGTATTGTTTTGTTTGCAGTTGGTTCAATAAATACTATATTTACCTAATCGCGAAGTAGCAAAATTGAATTTGACTGATAACACGTATAAAAAGATGAATTAAACACAGCCTTCTTAATTTCCTGGTTGAAAGGGAATCCCTGCAAAATCACGTCTCCGTCCGTCCGTCCGCCCGTCTTCTTTTACGGCTCTCTTTTAATTTCTTACTTTTGATACTGTTTTTAACCCTAGCTATTAACCTCTTTTTGATCGAATCGACCTTTCGGTCTCCGTGAATTAATAGATCACGAAATAGACCTTTTGATTGCCCAGTACAAAGTACAACAAATTCCACCGTTGTTGCTGGTTTCACTATGGCCTGGAATTGTCTGCTTGACTCCTACGTCCGACAGTATGCTGATTGGCTGCTGTCCTATATCCGACAGTTTGTTTGTTGGTTGCTGTCCTACATCCGACAGTATGCTGGTTGGTGGCTGTCCTCCTGTATCCGACAGTATGCTGGTTGGTTGCTGTCCTACATCCGACAGTATGCTGATTGGTTGCTGTCCTATATGGTCTGTTGCTGTCCTAAATTCTACATCAGACAGTATGCTGGTCTGTTGCTGTCCTATATCCGACAGTATGCTGGTTGGTTGCTGTCCTATATCCGACAGTATGCTGGTCGGTTGCTGTCCTATATCCGACAGTATGCTGGTCTGTTGCTGTCCTATATCCGAAAGTATGCTGGTTGGTTGCTGTCCTACATCCGACAGTATGCTGGTTGGTTGCTGTCCTACATCCGACAGTATGCTGGTCGGTTGCTGTCCTATATCCGACAGTATGCTGCTATGTTGCTGTCCTATATCCGACAGTATGCTGGTTGGTTGCTGTCCTATATACGACAGTATGCTTGTTGGTTGCTGTCCTACATCCGACAGTGTGCTGGTTGGTTGCTGTCCTACATCCGACAGTATGCTGTTCGGTGGCTGTCCTGCATCCGACAGTATGTTGGTCTGTTGCTGTCCTATATCCGACAGTATGCTGGTTGGTTGCTGTCCTATATCCGACAGTATGCTGGTCTGTTGCTGTCCTATAACCGACAGTATGCTGATCTGTTGCTGTCCTACATCCGACAGTATGCTGGTTGGTTGCTGTCCTACATCCGACAGTATGCTGGTCTTTTGCTGTCCTACATCCGACAGTATGCTGGTATGTTGCTGTCCTACATCCGACAGTATGCTGGTGTGTTGCTGTCCTACATCCGACAGTATGCTGGTATGTTGCTGTCCTACATCCGACAGTATTCTGGTTGGTTGCTGTCCTACATCCGACAGTATGCTGGTGTGTTGCTGTCCTACATCCGACAGTATGCTGGTATGTTGCTGTCCTACATCCGACAGTATTCTGGTTGGTTGCTGTCCTACATCCGACAGTATGCTGGTTGGTTGCTGTCCTATATCCGCTACGGAATGGGCTCCTCCTCTTAAGACCTCCCGCCAAGGTCAGCCGACCTACACGTGTCTACTACACCTGCAATAGTGCCGGTGCGACACTCCACAAAGTACGATGATTTGATGCTTATCAACAAAGTTGCCTCACCGAGTAGGTCGACTGATTTGCCCATCTGCGGCATCATGCATGCATACGTCTGAACTAGTTTCAACGTCGATGTAAATTAGAATAGGCAGTACCTATCAGCTGAAAGGCGCCATTAACCCGGTGGTCTGTTGAATTCACGACTCTTATCTTCTATATTCGTCGTCTTCACAATTCTTGATTGCCAAAAATCAATTCCCCTTGTACCTAAAGGTGGTCGCAGTGAGATCTCGAAACTATCCATGTCTTGGGGAAAGATGGGCTGACACCGATCTCAGGCCTAGCATAGGGTGATAAGCCATATCAATGGGTGCTAAGCCATAGCACTGGGTGATACATAGCACTTGGTGATAAGCCATAACACTGGGTGATAAGCCTAGTAAAACAAGGCCTTCCCAAATGACACATGGGGACGCTCATTTGTTTTCTTTAAAAAAATATATTATTATTATACCAACGTTTTTGGAAAAAAAGGGCATATTAAAATCGCCTCCGTTTGTCCGTCTGTCCGTCCTCCAAGCCCAGGGGTTCTCAGGGGTGGGGTGGGGGTCGAAAGGTCAAATACACCAAAAAATCAATTAAACTGTCATTTTTCCATATTTTTGCACATAGTACCTTGGTATATGTAATCGTCTATGAAAGATAAACAACTTGTCAAACGATTTTATTATTCCGAACTCGGACATCTGCCCGGACGCCCAGGGGTGTGAGATGGGGCGGGGATTTGAATGAAACATGATAATGGGATTACACGGTATACATTTGTTTCCTCCTACGTCATCGTTGGGGCCTGGAGGAAGGGGCATCAAATACACTAATAATTCAATTATGGTGTCATGTTTTCATACTTTTGCACATTAATTGGTATAATAGTCGTCTATGAAAGGGGTACACAGCATGTCAAATGATTTATTATTTAAAATTCGGAGTGTAATTTTAGTGTAGGTTACGAGTTCAATCCCACGAAGCGGTACTTCTTTTTTGGTACCGCTATTGAATTCCGTCAAACAATCTTGGTTTTATTTAGTAAATAGTCAATAATGGTTGGTGTTTTCTGTTTGTCAACGTTTAGTTTGTTTGTGTTTTATAGGCTAAAAGTTACGGATATTGTCCCTTTAAAGGGAATAGACCTGTGTGAAGAAAACATGGGTATTTTGCGATAGCGCCCATCGAATTCGTCCTGGTTTTTTTGTTGTTGTTTTTTTTATTTGTCAACTTTCCATTACTAGTATTTAAATCACAATGTACGATAACAATAGCTATTAGAAGAATACAATGAACATATAAAAAAAACACACACAACTAATTTGCGTTTTTAAAGTAATTCAGTATATGTCACACATATTAAGCTTATCGTATATTGGCTTTTTCTATTATTTAAGACTATCGTTAATAAAAGTGTACATAAACAGTATTACCAGAATAGTGTACGACTAACTCAGACTTGTCAAATATTCATACTGGTTGGGATTTATTAATTCATTTAATAATTTAATATCAGTACAGGATTAGAAAATATACTGGTTTCCACATTTGAAATACACACAAATTCTCCAATCAGACATGCTCGGATCGGAGCATTATTTGATCCCAACACACGAACCGTAATATAGTATCGGATCGTAACACAACCCTCCTCCCCCACAACAGATTCCCCAACAGGAATAGTGTCGCTTAGCTATATATAAAGCAGACGATAACTTTCATCATCAATAAAGTATAGGAAGCGGTCGAACCCCGGCGTTGTTTCCTAGAAAGTTCATATTTCCCTAGCTGTGACGCTTTTTAATAAAACGGCGTCGACGTTATAGGTCTAATTACACTAAATCAACAGGATGTGCTCGCCTGGTGCAGTCGAAAGTAGTTCTGTATTAAAGAGTGCTAATCTTTTTTTCTTTAAAAACATTTTTTTAGTGCAGTTTCCTGTTATTTTTTGGCTGTAACTGTATTCTGGACATGTTGTTGATATTTGAAAATGCAGCTCATCATGTTTTTGACAGTTTTTGGTATAAATTTGAGAAGTGAAAGTAGACAGGGTATGAAATTGCAAGGGGTAAAAATAGTGTTGACCTTTGACCCGGTGTTAGTATACAACTGAAGAAATGTTTCTTAGAAGGTATTAAACCCCCTATTTCCTTGTTGATGTTTAATAGCAGACATGTTTATTTGCATGATAAAGTAAGTTTCCCAGCATTCTAACGAGGTTTGAGTTTTTGACAGGTTGTCAACATTCTAACTTTACTATGGAAGGGCAATGGAGACTCATTTAGGCTATTATAACCTATAAGGAGAAATCATGTATTTTTCAGAATTGCATAAAAAATGATTTTCTAGGCATTTATTTTGTTCGAATAGGTGAGTTGAACTGAGAAACAGAGAAAAAAATATCATTTTCAGACTTTTAGACTATTTAAGAGTGTTTTTGGCAACTTTTCTCAAATTTTCTGATTTTCTCTAAAAATGTGATATTTTTATTTTTTTTTGGAATTTTTGTGAAAGATATATGGCAAAGTGTGTGGTATACATACTCAGGGATGCAAAACAAAGCCACCAGAGTTGATTTGATGAGAAAATGTTGAACGGTTGCTGAGATATTGGTTTTTTTATTATTTCTTAATTTCGCGACAAAATCGACTCGATTTAGTGCATGGTCAAGCGCAGGTAAATCGCATTAATTTCAAGACAAAGTCATTCGGCATTGCGAAACAAGTCAAAATGTTCTTTTATTAAGTTGTTGGGTTGAATCGACCAGTTTAATTAAAAAACATGACGCAAAATAATTCCTTATAGGTCTAATTACACTAAATCAACAGGATGTGCTCGCCTGGTGCAGTCGAAAGTAGTTCTGTATTAAAGAGTGCTAATCTTTTTTTCTTTAAAAACATTTTTTTAGTGCAGTTTCCTGTTATTTTTTGGCTGTAACTGTATTCTGGACATGTTGTTGATATTTGAAAATGCAGCTCATCATGTTTTTGACAGTTTTTGGTATAAATTTGAGAAGTGAAAGTAGACAGGGTATGAAATTGCAAGGGGTAAAAATAGTGTTGACCTTTGACCCGGTGTTAGTATACAACTGAAGAAATGTTTCTTAGAAGGTATTAAACCCCCTATTTCCTTGTTGATGTTTAATAGCAGACATGTTTATTTGCATGATAAAGTAAGTTTCCCAGCATTCTAACGAGGTTTGAGTTTTTGACAGGTTGTCAACATTCTAACTTTACTATGGAAGGGCAATGGAGACTCATTTAGGCTATTATAACCTATAAGGAGAAATCATGTATTTTTCAGAATTGCATAAAAAATGATTTTCTAGGCATTTATTTTGTTCGAATAGGTGAGTTGAACTGAGAAACAGAGAAAAAAATATCATTTTCAGACTTTTAGACTATTTAAGAGTGTTTTTGGCAACTTTTCTCAAATTTTCTGATTTTCTCTAAAAATGTGATATTTTTATTTTTTTTTGGAATTTTTGTGAAAGATATATGGCAAAGTGTGTGGTATACATACTCAGGGATGCAAAACAAAGCCACCAGAGTTGATTTGATGAGAAAATGTTGAACGGTTGCTGAGATATTGGTTTTTTTATTATTTCTTAATTTCGCGACAAAATCGACTCGATTTAGTGCATGGTCAAGCGCAGGTAAATCGCATTAATTTCAAGACAAAGTCATTCGGCATTGCGAAACAAGTCAAAATGTTCTTTTATTAAGTTGTTGGGTTGAATCGACCAGTTTAATTAAAAAACATGACGCAAAATAATTCCTTATAAGGAGAAATCATGTATTTTTCAGAATTGCATAAAAAATGATTTTCTAGGCATTTATTTTGTTCGAATAGGTGAGTTGAACTGAGAAACAGAGAAAAAAATATCATTTTCAGACTTTTAGACTATTTAAGAGTGTTTTTGGCAACTTTTCTCAAATTTTCTGATTTTCTCTAAAAATGTGATATTTTTATTTTTTTTTGGAATTTTTGTGAAAGATATATGGCAAAGTGTGTGGTATACATACTCAGGGATGCAAAACAAAGCCACCAGAGTTGATTTGATGAGAAAATGTTGAACGGTTGCTGAGATATTGGTTTTTTTATTATTTCTTAATTTCGCGACAAAATCGACTCGATTTAGTGCATGGTCAAGCGCAGGTAAATCGCATTAATTTCAAGACAAAGTCATTCGGCATTGCGAAACAAGTCAAAATGTTCTTTTATTAAGTTGTTGGGTTGAATCGACCAGTTTAATTAAAAAACATGACGCAAAATAATTCCTTATAGGTCTAATTACACTAAATCAACAGGATGTGCTCGCCTGGTGCAGTCGAAAGTAGTTCTGTATTAAAGAGTGCTAATCTTTTTTTCTTTAAAAACATTTTTTTAGTGCAGTTTCCTGTTATTTTTTGGCTGTAACTGTATTCTGGACATGTTGTTGATATTTGAAAATGCAGCTCATCATGTTTTTGACAGTTTTTGGTATAAATTTGAGAAGTGAAAGTAGACAGGGTATGAAATTGCAAGGGGTAAAAATAGTGTTGACCTTTGACCCGGTGTTAGTATACAACTGAAGAAATGTTTCTTAGAAGGTATTAAACCCCCTATTTCCTTGTTGATGTTTAATAGCAGACATGTTTATTTGCATGATAAAGTAAGTTTCCCAGCATTCTAACGAGGTTTGAGTTTTTGACAGGTTGTCAACATTCTAACTTTACTATGGAAGGGCAATGGAGACTCATTTAGGCTATTATAACCTATAAGGAGAAATCATGTATTTTTCAGAATTGCATAAAAAATGATTTTCTAGGCATTTATTTTGTTCGAATAGGTGAGTTGAACTGAGAAACAGAGAAAAAAATATCATTTTCAGACTTTTAGACTATTTAAGAGTGTTTTTGGCAACTTTTCTCAAATTTTCTGATTTTCTCTAAAAATGTGATATTTTTATTTTTTTTTGGAATTTTTGTGAAAGATATATGCAAAGTGTGTGGTATACATACTCAGGATGCAAAACAAAGCCACCAGAGTTGATTTGATGAGAAAATGTTGAACGGTTGCTGAGATATTGGTTTTTTTATTATTTCTTAATTTCGCGACAAAATCGACTCGATTTAGTGCATGGTCAAGCGCAGGTAAATCGCATTAATTTCAAGACAAAGTCATTCGGCATTGCGAAACAAGTCAAAATGTTCTTTTATTAAGTTGTTGGGTTGAATCGACCAGTTTAATTAAAAAACATGACGCAAATAATTCCTTATAAGGAGAAATCATGTATTTTTCAGAATTGCATAAAAAATGATTTTCTAGGCTTTTATTTTGTTCGAATAGGTGGTGAGTTGAACTGAGAAAACAGAGAAAAAAATATCATTTTCAGACTTTTAGACTATTTAAGAGTGTTTTTGGCAACTTTTCTCAAATTTTCTGATTTTCTCTAAAAATGTGATATTTTTATTTTTTTTTGGAATTTTTGTGAAAGATATATGGCAAAGTGTGTGGTATACATACTCAGGGGATGCAAAACAAAGCCACCAGAGTTGATTTGATGAGAAAATGTTGAACGGTTGCTGAGATATTGGTTTTTTTATTATTTCTTAATTTCGCGACAAAATCGACTCGATTTAGTGCATGGTCAAGCGCAGGTAAATCGCATTAATTTCAAGACAAAGTCATTCGGCATTGCGAAACAAGTCCAAAATGTTCTTTTATTAAGTTGTTGGGTTGAATCGACCAGTTTAATTAAAAAACATGACGCAAAATAATTCCTTATAAGGAGAAATCATGTATTTTTCAGAATTGCATAAAAATGATTTTCTAGGCATTTATTTTGTTCGAATAGGTGAGTTGAACTGAGAAACAGAGAAAAAATATCATTTTCAGACTTTTAGACTATTTAAGAGTGTTTTTGGCAACTTTTCTCAAATTTTCTGATTTTCTCTAAAAATGTGATATTTTTATTTTTTTTTTGGAATTTTGTGAAAGATATATGGCAAAGTGTGTGGTATACATACTCAGGGATGCAAAACAAAGCCACCAGAGTTGATTTGATGAGAAAATGTTGAACGGTTGCTGAGATATTGGTTTTTTTATTATTTCTTAATTTCGCGACAAAATCGACTCGATTTAGTGCATGGTCAAGCGCAGGTAAATCGCATTAATTTCAAGACAAAGTCATTCGGCATTGCGAAACAAGTCAAAATGTTCTTTTATTAAGTTGTTGGGTTGAATCGACCAGTTTAATTAAAAAACATGACGCAAATAATTCCTTATAGGTCTAATTACACTAAATCAACAGGATGTGCTCGCCTGGTGCAGTCGAAAGTAGTTCTGTATTAAAGAGTGCTAATCTTTTTTTCTTTAAAAACATTTTTTTAGTGGCAGTTTCCTGTTATTTTTTGGCTGTAACTGTATTCTGGACATGTTGTTGATATTTGAAAATGCAGCTCATCATGTTTTGACAGTTTTTGGTATAAATTTGAGAAGTGAAAGTAGACAGGGTATGAAATTGCAAGGGGTAAAAATAGTGTTGACCTTTGACCCGGTGTTAGTATACAACTGAAGAAATGTTTCTTAGAAGGTATTAAACCCCCTATTTCCTTGTTGATGTTTAATAGCAGACATGTTTATTTGCATGATAAAGTAAGTTTCCCAGCATTCTAACGAGGTTTGAGTTTTTGACAGGTTGTCAACATTCTAACTTTACTATGGAAGGGCAATGGAGACTCATTTAGGCTATTATAACCTATAAGGAGAAATCATGTATTTTTCAGAATTGCATAAAAAATGATTTTCTAGGCATTTATTTTGTTCGAATAGGTGAGTTGAACTGAGAAACAGAGAAAAAAATATCATTTTCAGACTTTTAGACTATTTAAGAGTGTTTTTGGCAACTTTTCTCAAATTTTCTGATTTTCTCTAAAAATGTGATATTTTATTTTTTTTGGAATTTTTGTGAAAGATATATGGCAAAGTGTGTGGTATACATACTCAGGGATGCAAAACAAAGCCACCAGAGTTGATTTGATGAGAAAATGTTGAACGGTTGCTGAGATATTGGTTTTTTTATTATTTCTTAATTTCGCGACAAAATCGACTCGATTTAGTGCATGGTCAAGCGCAGGTAAATCGCATTAATTTCAAGACAAAGTCATTCGGCATTGCGAAACAAGTCAAAATGTTCTTTTATTAAGTTGTTGGGTTGAATCGACCAGTTTAATTAAAAAACATGACGCAAAATAATTCCTTATAGGTCTAATTACACTAAATCAACAGGATGTGCTCGCCTGGTGCAGTCGAAAGTAGTTCTGTATTAAAGAGTGCTAATCTTTTTTTCTTTAAAAACATTTTTTTAGTGCAGTTTCCTGTTATTTTTTGGCTGTAACTGTATTCTGGACATGTTGTTGATATTTGAAAATGCAGCTCATCATGTTTTTGACAGTTTTTGGTATAAATTTGAGAAGTGAAAGTAGACAGGGTATGAAATTGCAAGGGGTAAAAATAGTGTTGACCTTTGACCCGGTGTTAGTATACAACTGAAGAAATGTTTCTTAGAAGGTATTAAACCCCCTATTTCCTTGTTGATGTTTAATAGCAGACATGTTTATTTGCATGATAAAGTAAGTTTCCCAGCATTCTAACGAGGTTTGAGTTTTTGACAGGTTGTCAACATTCTAACTTTACTATGGAAGGGCAATGGAGACTCATTTAGGCTATTATAACCTATAAGGAGAAATCATGTATTTTTCAGAATTGCATAAAAAATGATTTTCTAGGCATTTATTTTGTTCGAATAGGTGAGTTGAACTGAGAAACAGAGAAAAAAATATCATTTTCAGACTTTTAGACTATTTAAGAGTGTTTTTGGCAACTTTTCTCAAATTTTCTGATTTTCTCTAAAAATGTGATATTTTTATTTTTTTTTGGAATTTTTGTGAAAGATATATGGCAAAGTGTGTGGTATACATACTCAGGGATGCAAAACAAAGCCACCAGAGTTGATTTGATGAGAAAATGTTGAACGGTTGCTGAGATATTGGTTTTTTTATTATTTCTTAATTTCGCGACAAAATCGACTCGATTTAGTGCATGGTCAAGCGCAGGTAAATCGCATTAATTTCAAGACAAAGTCATTCGGCATTGCGAAACAAGTCAAAATGTTCTTTTATTAAGTTGTTGGGTTGAATCGACCAGTTTAATTAAAAAACATGACGCAAAATAATTCCTTATAAGGAGAAATCATGTATTTTTCAGAATTGCATAAAAAATGATTTTCTGGGCATTTATTTTGTTCGAATAGGTGAGTTGAACTGAGAAACAGAGAAAAAAATATCATTTTCAGACTTTTAGACTATTTAAGAGTGTTTTTGGCAACTTTTCTCAAATTTTCTGATTTTCTCTAAAAATGTGATATTTTTATTTTTTTTTGGAATTTTTGTGAAAGATATATGGCAAAGTGTGTGGTATACATACTCAGGGATGCAAAACAAAGCCACCAGAGTTGATTTGATGAGAAAATGTTGAACGGTTGCTGAGATATTGGTTTTTTTATTATTTCTTAATTTCGCGACAAAATCGACTCGATTTAGTGCATGGTCAAGCGCAGGTAAATCGCATTAATTTCAAGACAAAGTCATTCGGCATTGCGAAACAAGTCAAAATGTTCTTTTATTAAGTTGTTGGGTTGAATCGACCAGTTTAATTAAAAAAACATGACGCAAAATAATTCCTTATAGGTCTAATTACACTAAATCAACAGGATGTGCTCGCCTGGTGCAGTCGAAAGTAGTTCTGTATTAAAGAGTGCTAATCTTTTTTTCTTTAAAAACATTTTTTTAGTGCAGTTTCCTGTTATTTTTTGGCTGTAACTGTATTCTGGACATGTTGTTGATATTTGAAAATGCAGCTCATCATGTTTTTGACAGTTTTTGGTATAAATTTGAGAAGTGAAAGTAGACAGGGTATGAAATTGCAAGGGGTAAAAATAGTGTTGACCTTTGACCCTGGTGTTAGTATACAACTGAAGAAATGTTTCTTAGAAGGTATTAAACCCCCTATTTCCTTGTTGATGTTTAATAGCAGACATGTTTATTTGCATGATAAAGTAAGTTTCCCAGCATTCTAACGAGGTTTGAGTTTTTGACAGGTTGTCAACATTCTAACTTTACTATGGAAGGGCAATGGAGACTCATTTAGGCCCTTATTATAACCTATAAGGAGAAATCATGTATTTTTCAGAATTGCATAAAAAATGATTTTCTAGGCATTTATTTTGTTCGAATAGGTGAGTTGAACTGAGAAACAGAGAAAAAAATATCATTTTCAGACTTTTAGACTATTTAAGAGTGTTTTTGGCAACTTTTCTCAAATTTTCTGATTTTCTCTAAAAATGTGATATTTTTATTTTTTTTTGGAATTTTTGTGAAAGATATATGGCAAAGTGTGTGGTATACATACTCAGGGATGCAAAACAAAGCCACCAGAGTTGATTTGATGAGAAAATGTTGAACGGTTGCTGAGATATTGGTTTTTTTATTATTTCTTAATTTCGCGACAAAATCGACTCGATTTAGTGCATGGTCAAGCGCAGGTAAATCGCATTAATTTCAAGACAAAGTCATTCGGCATTGCGAAACAAGTCAAAATGTTCTTTTATTAAGTTGTTGGGTTTGAATCGACCAGTTTAATTAAAAAACATGACGCAAAATAATTCCTTATAAGGAGAAATCATGTATTTTTCAGAATTGCATAAAAAATGATTTTCTAGGCATTTATTTTGTTCGAATAGGTGAGTTGAACTGAGAAACAGAGAAAAAAATATCATTTTCAGACTTTTAGACTATTTAAGAGTGTTTTTGGCAACTTTTCTCAAATTTTCTGATTTTCTCTAAAAATGTGATATTTTTATTTTTTTTTGGAATTTTTGTGAAAGATATATGGCAAAGTGTGTGGTATACATACTCAGGGATGCAAAACAAAGCCACCAGAGTTGATTTGATGAGAAAATGTTGAACGGTTGCTGAGATATTGGTTTTTTTTATTATTTCTTAATTTCGCGACAAAATCGACTCGATTTAGTGCATGGTCAAGCGCAGGTAAATCGCATTAATTTCAAGACAAAGTCATTCGGCATTGCGAAACAAGTCAAAAATGTTCTTTTATTAAGTTGTTGGGTTGAATCGACCAGTTTAATTAAAAAACATGACGCAAAATAATTCCTTATAAGGAGAAATCATGTATTTTTCAGATTGCATAAAAAATGATTTTCTAGGCATTTATTTTGTTCGAATAGGTGAGTTGAACTGAGAAACAGAGAAAAAAATATCATTTTCAGACTTTTAGACTATTTAAGAGTGTTTTTGGCAACTTTTCTCAAATTTTCTGATTTTCTCTAAAAATGTGATATTTTTATTTTTTTTTGGAATTTTTGTGAAAGATATATGGCAAAGTGTGTGGTATACATACTCAGGGATGCAAAACAAAGCCACCAGAGTTGATTTGATGAGAAAATGTTGAACGGTTGCTGAGATATTGGTTTTTTTATTATTTCTTAATTTCGCGACAAAATCGACTCGATTTAGTGCATGGTCAAGCGCAGGTAAATCGCATTAATTTCAAGACAAAGTCATTCGGCATTGCGAAACAAGTCAAAATGTTCTTTTATTAAGTTGTTGGGTTGAATCGACCAGTTTAATTAAAAAACATGACGCAAAATAATTCCTTATAGGTCTAATTACACTAAATCAACAGGATGTGCTCGCCTGGTGCAGTCGAAAGTAGTTCTGTATTAAAGAGTGCTAATCTTTTTTTCTTTAAAAACATTTTTTTAGTGCAGTTTCCTGTTATTTTTTGGCTGTAACTGTATTCTGGACATGTTGTTGATATTTGAAAATGCAGCTCATCATGTTTTTGACAGTTTTTGGTATAAATTTGAGAAGTGAAAGTAGACAGGGTATGAAATTGCAAGGGGTAAAAAATAGTGTTGACCTTTGACCCGGTGTTAGTATACAACTGAAGAAATGTTTCTTAGAAGGTATTAAACCCCCTATTTCCTTGTTGATGTTTAATAGCAGACATGTTTATTTGCATGATAAAGTAAGTTTCCCAGCATTCTAACGAGGTTTGAGTTTTTGACAGGTTGTCAACATTCTAACTTTACTATGGAAGGGCAATGGAGACTCATTTAGGCTATTATAACCTATAAGGAGAAATCATGTATTTTTCAGAATTGCATAAAAAATGATTTTCTAGGCATTTATTTTGTTCGAATAGGTGAGTTGAACTGAGAAACAGAGAAAAAAATATCATTTTCAGACTTTTAGACTATTTAAGAGTGTTTTTGGCAACTTTTCTCAAATTTTCTGATTTTCTCTAAAAATGTGATATTTTTATTTTTTTTTGGAATTTTTGTGAAAGATATATGGCAAAGTGTGTGGTATACATACTCAGGGATGCAAAACAAAGCCACCAGAGTTGATTTGATGAGAAAATGTTGAACGGTTGCTGAGATATGGTTTTTTTATTATTTCTTAATTTCGCGACAAAATCGACTCGATTTAGTGCATGGTCAAGCGCAGGTAAATCGCATTAATTTCAAGACAAAGTCATTCGGCATTGCGAAACAAGTCAAAATGTTCTTTTATTAAGTTGTTGGGTTGAATCGACCAGTTTAATTAAAAAACATGACGCAAAATAATTCCTTATAAGGAGAAATCATGTATTTTTCAGAATTGCATAAAAAATGATTTTTTAGGCATTTATTTTGTTCGAATAGGTGAGTTGAACTGAGAAACAGAGAAAAAAATA